>JAMKQA010249233.1:0-14883 GCA_024699735.1 Posidonia australis | reverse complement strand
CTTTCATATCCTTTATCATGCTTTCTTGATTCGCTTTTCTTCTGGATTTTCCCTGGTTCTTCTTCTGGATTTACTAGGAAGGCACACTTCGTTTTTTTATCGATTTATGCATTTGCATTTGCATATAGAGCGATGATGATAAATCACTCCAAATGATATAACTTTGATTATACTTATGCAATATCTTTGCATTATACACTTGACCCAGGATAAAAGAGTGATATTCCTGAGCATAGGACACACCCCGCACATCATGCACCTATTAGCATAAGGCACTTAACATGGCATGGCATATCGCCCTCGGGCGTATATAGCAAAAGACTGAAAAGCCGACATTTCATTGGAGAAATCATAGAAGACCGATTTCATCGGGCGTACGAGGGTGCCTAACACCTTCCTCGTGCGTAACAGGGATCCTTACCCGCATTTCTGGTTTTCGTAGACCTGTCTTTTTATTGTTTGCATGATTTTTCATGTTTATGGTTTTCCTCGTCTTCCATAATAGACTAGGTGGCGACTCCTGCATTTTGCATTTTACTTTGCTTTTTCGATGTGATTTTTGCCGACCGTTTCGCATCTTTTTGCGGAATCTCCTCGCCGGCATGGTTACAGACCTGAAGAGGAATTTCTGGTGGCCTGGGATGAAGAGAGAGATTGCTAAGTATGTGGCGAAGTGTGTGCTAGATGGTGAAGATAGAGCACCCGAAGCTCGGAGAGACTTTGCAGCCTCTAGACGTTCTAGTGTGGAAATGGAAAATGTGTCGATAGACTTTGTGACGGGTTTGCCATGAACCCGACGAAAGAATGATACAGTTTGGGTGATAGTGGATCGCCTTATGAAATCGGCACATTTCTTGTCAATGAGAGTAAATCTTATTTTGGCAAAACTGGCAGAGTTGTATGTGGCTGAGATTGTGAGGTTGCATGGTGTCCCAGTGTCTATTGTGTCTGACAGAGACACGACGTTTACATCGAGATTCTGAGGAGCTCTGCAGGAGACTTTTGACACAGTGCTGAATTTTAGTACGGCCTTTCACCCCCAAATGGATGGCCAGACAGAGAGGTCCATCCAGACACTAGTGGACATGCTGAGGGCCGGCGCCATGGACTTTGGTGGTAGCTAGGAGGATCACTTACCTCTGATTGAGTTTGCATACGATAACAGTTACCACGCTAGTATTGGTATGGCACCATATGAGGCATTGTATGGCAGACCCTGCAGGACACCCACTTGTTGGAGTGAGGTGGGTGAGAGACAGTTAGTTGGGCTCGAGATCGTGCAACAGTACAAGGGCAAGGTGGATTTGATCAGGAAGAGATTGTTGTTTGCCTAGAGCCGGCAGAAGAACTATGCTGATAGGAGGTGGAGACCTCTGGAATTTGAAGTAGGAGACTTCGTTTTCCTGAAGGTGTCACCAACCAAAGGTGTGATGCGGTTTTGTAAGAGAGGCAAGTTGAGCCTAAGATATATCGCACCGTACCAAATTACCAAAAGGGTTGGTGATGTGGTATATTGACTAGATCTGCCTCTAGAGTTAGCAGGTGTGCACAACACCTTCCATGTGTTGATGTTGAGGAAGTGCTTGGCTGATGCGTCCCAGGTGATACTAGTACAACCAAAGGAGCTGCGAGAGGACTTGTCCATGGTTGAAAATGCAGTCCAGATATTGGATAGGAAAGCGCAAGTCTTCAGGAATAAAGTGATTCTGTTGGTGTTTGTTCAGTGGCAACACTATGGTACAAAGGAGGCCACCTGGGAACGCGAGATGGATATCTAGAGACAGTACCCCTATTTGTTCTCTTAGAACTGAATTTCGAGGACGAAATTCTTTTAAAGGGGTAGGATGTGACATTTGGGCCTGATTGTCCATTTTTATTTGTAAACCATGTAATTAACTGTATTGTTGTTTAAATGGTTTATTAATGAATGATCTGTTGTTTCTTAGATGTGCGAGCTTGTGGTTGGCTTTTTGTGCACCTGTTTGTGATTTGGGACCAATGTAGAGTTCGATTTGAGGATGCACGTCGCCTCGGTTTGCGTGCCTGTCTTTCCTTCCTTTTCTTTCCTTCTTTTTCTCCTTTCTTTTTCCCGCTTTCTCTCTCACAGACTATATCCTTCCACCCTTCCCCGTCTTCTTCTTCTTTTCTTCCACACCTGTGCCACCAACGACGGAGGCCTGTACCTCCCCATCTCCTCCGACAGGATGAATAGTCGGCGCCATGCTGGAGGAGGCTGAGATAAAGAGAGGGAGGCAGGAGTGGGCAGAGGAGGAGAGTGGCGTGCAACCGAGGAGGAGGTAGTGGCTGTCCGTGTGGTCCGTCGGCGGGAGAGGCTTCACTGAGGCGCGGGGAGACTCACCGAGGAGTGAGGAAGATCGCCAGAGTGCCACTCGAGGTACGCGGCCCTTCTCCTTGTTCGTTTACATGCTTCCAGTGATCATGTTAAATGTATGAAATAGAGATAAAATGCATGTAAAATCGTAGAAAAATCATAGAATGGATGGGAATGTGATAAATATTATGAACATGTAGAGATCAAGTGATTTGGATGGATTTTGGTGGATTCGTATGGATTTGTGGGATGTAAGCTATAGTAGGTTAAACTGAGCTCTTCCCCTTTGTGATTTCGTATGAATCACATAGTTAATGGATTGAGGAATGGTTTGAGGAGTTTTGAAGTAAACTCAAAGGTCTACACCCCATGATTTATTGATGATTTGTGATGTGTGTTTGGGAGGTCCGATCAGGACTCCTACTTCCGGCGAACGAATGATCTGTTGGCTGGGGCCGTGTACAGGGCACGGGAGATTCGGCATGCCGAACTAGATTCGACATACCGAATCCTTGTCAGTTTGTATAGGGGCGCTGGGTTTTGATAGACCGAAGACCTTCGATCGATCGAAATAGGAGGTTTCGGTATACTGAATTTGAATTCGATCTGCCGATTTCACCCCCTGACCCATATGAATTAATGGCATAAATGGTGGAAATAAAAGGTTTTAAATGGACATTAAGCATGTGTAAATGATGTTTTCCTCATGTAATGACATGGAGGAATGTGGAATCCAAATAAATAGATTTGGGCATGGTTTTGGGTTTTAGACCCTATAAGCGAACAAAATGGTTGATTGTGAGTGGTTTTGGGCATGAGACCCAATTTATGATTTTAAGCATGGCTTTCATGATTTGAGTTGGGACCCTAGTGGAGGGTTAAGTGTTGCATGGAGACAAATTCCTGCAACGAATGGAATGAAATGGAAAATGGTTTTGAAAAGAAAAGCTTAATGAGTTTTGATAATGAAACACTAATAATGTGTTAAGGAACCACGAGGGTTGGTGTTGACAATGTGGTTGGAGTATGAGGCTCCAATGAAACCAGTTGCCATACACGACAGTGGTTGCCGAGCTTGAGACGGTGTAGGCTGAGCCTGTGTCGTTGTACTTAGTTGTTCAGGTCATTAAGCTCGTGACGGTGTAGGCTGAGCCTAGGTTATTGAACCTAGTATTTTGAGTCACCAACGGTGTAAGCTGAGCCTAGGTCGTTATACCTAGTTGTTCGGGTTACCGATGGGGCGTCAGACAAAGACGTATCCCTGTGCATATATGAGAAAGAAATTGAGGCCGATTGGCCGGGGCGGTGGCATCCCGCATGGGGAATTTCACCGTGGCAGTGCAGGGAGGTAGGGGAAATGATGTCTTTGCCTACTGCTTGTGTGCCTGGTTATCCCTGATCAAGGTAACATCAATAAAGAAAAGTAGAAATGTTAAATGAAAAGAAATGTGGCTTGACCAGGATTGGACTCATGAATGGTCCTAAAATCCTGGAAAGAAATAATGATGATGTTTTAACCAGTTACCAGCCAGTATTGATGATTTCGGTTTTGCGCCGAAGAGGCATTGTGTTTTAGGCTGGATTTGGTCAGAGATATGAATTTTTGAAAGTGTGATTTTGGGAAGAAATCCCAAGGATTGAAAAAAAAGGCATGTTTTGGAAAATGATTTCCAAATGTTTTAAAAGAAAATGCAAAATATGAGTTTCTGAAAAAAAATGTGATTTGGAATAAATTTCCAAATGTTTTGAAAGGAAAAGGAAGATGGGTTTTGAAAAGAGTATGGAATTGGGATCAAACTCCCAAATGGTTTTAAATCTAAAGAAAAGGGTGGTTTAAAATTGGATTTTCAAAAGAAAACCAACTTTGAAAATTAAAAGCTGAGTTTTTATTGGTTTTACAGAGATTTCGTGGTTTGGTGTGTTTGGAACGTGTACTGGGTGACTTAGACGTCACTCACGCATACTTATTTGGTTTTCAAGTGTAGCTCGTATGCAGTCGAGTTCCAGTGCAGGAGTCGGAGCTTCTAGCCACACATTGAGATCCTGAAGGTGAGCCTTAGTTATAATTATTTAATTTTACTATAATTAGTGTAATTTTTCTTATGATACTGTAATTTAGTAGCATGCCTGGGATCGGGGCGTTACATCAAGCCTTGGTTTATTATGGGTAGATCGCTCGTCCTTTAGTCTTGGGGGCTTAAGTCTAAGTTTGAGGTGGAACGGCTGAAGGTGGTGCCGATTTGGGTCTATCTTCTAGCTATCCCACTCTAGTTTGGTCACCTAGAATGTTGGGGAAGATCACTTGCATTCTTAGAAGACTAGTCATGATGGATGGCGCCACGATGGAGGCTGCCCAGTTGGATTTTGCAAGAATCTACATTGAGGTCAAGCTGGACTTTTATTTTCCAAGTTCAGTTTCAATGCTTAACCATAGGTCTGGCAAGGAGGTGTAGGTTGACTATGAATGGCAACTATCTCCGTGTCGTCATTGTGCCACGTTCACCCATGAGGAATGAGTTTGTATTGCTAAGGCTGCAGAAAGTTTCAAGGCTACGGTGGGTGCTACTTCCACTGCTTAAGTTTAGGTGGGTCGCCCAGTTGTGGTGGAGTGCTTTTGTGCGGATGGTGCTGACATCCAAGAGGAACCTCTTCAGAGGCGTGCTCGATCAGCTGAACCAAAGGGTAGGACTGTTGGTGCATCGAAAGAAGTGGAGAACATTGTGAACTTTGATGCTACAGTTGGAGCCACTAGTGATGTCCCTCTCTCTACTAAGAGTAATGATTGTGTACGGGGGAAAGCTCCTGCCACTGCATCAAGTAGAAGGACAAGGTTGGATTAGTCTCTGGCTAGTAGCAGTGCTCGGCCTCTAAACTGATTTGAACCAATGGTGGAGTCACCACCACTAGTGTCAAAGAAGAAGTATATCAGGGATGCTACCGGTGAGCATGATTCGTCGAACTCCCATCTTGATCTATGAAGATTCTTTCATGGAGCGTGAGGGGGACCAATTCTGGTGGTTACCGGCTTACCGCGTTTTGCTAAAAGAGAAGATTGTTGTGGGTGCTTATGATGTGGTGCGTTTGCTTGAGCATAAGCTTAAGATTGTGGAAGCTGTTGACTGGTGGTCATGAATACCACCATGGTCAAAGGAGGAAACAGTCGACCGTTTCCTCCTTGGTTTAATAACATTGATTCGTCGGAGTTAATGGACGTCGTAAATCAGGGAGCCGTTTCTAGGGTGGCGGAGGGAGGTAGAGACGTTGTGGCTCCACTATAAAAGGACAGGAAATCTCAATGAGAAGGACACACAGAAGAAAGAAGAAGAATCACATACCTGGTTTCCTGGTGTGATCCACCTCGCCGGAGCCCCCATACGACCACCGACAAGCAGTATCAGAGCAAGGTTGCTCCGCCCTTTGCTTCTTCTTCAACTCGCGGAAACTTCCCTGCTCCCTCGCGGCCGACCACCGTAGCCCTCATTCGAACCGTCGCTCTTCCGCGCAGTTCTGGCCCTACACACGGAAGCCCACGCCGATCAACCCACAGGACCCAGGTGTGCCGCCCCTATCCGTAGTACACCGCCGCTGTCAACCCAACGCGCCAGAACACCCCTCCTCCGCCTCTTGTGATCGTCCACCCGCCAGCCACCCTCGCGACCATCCGCGTTTCGGCCCTCCTTCCCAGCCTGCGCGCGTGCACCTCCTTCAGCATGCCCCTATTCCGCTCTCCGCCGCTCTACATCGCCACCCGCATCGAAAAGCCCCTTCCCCTGTTATGCTCTCCTCTCATTCACGGGTTAGATTTTTTTTTTTTAAACATTAGGAGATAAGAGGGGCGGGTGCATATATATTACATGATTGATTAATTTAAAAACAAGGGGTTGGGTTAGCATGTTTAAATATTTGTTAACTACATACTTACATCTTGCTTTAAATTATGCAAGTTTGAAGTTATAAATTGGGAATTAAATTTTTTGCATGATTTCTGAAATTAACAAGTTAAGTAGTTATTATTTTTGATAATCTGTTATTAAAATTAATAATCTTTAACAACATAGATCTTATATATTATTGCATGTTTTGATAAGAATTAAAGACATTGATGATCATATTTTTGCTTAATTTAAGAATCATATATATCTGGAAAACTTAAATACTCAATTAAGTTGCATATTTGAATAATAAAAATTACAAAATCTGTTTTAATACTATATTAGGCGCACCTGAGTGGCGCACCTGGCAGGCGGAAGTAGGTGGCGCATATTAGTGGCGCACATCACTGTAGCGCACCACTGTAACGCACCTGTTCTGGTGTAGTGGATTCTTCTTTTGTTTTTTGATTGAAGAACTCATAAACCTTGTTAAGTTTTAAATCTTATTTTGATTCTGAAATAATTGTTCATTATTTGTTTGAGAAATAACACAAATTTTAAATAGTATATCTACATTTGTTGTAGATTTAATGGCTAGCAAACTGTTCACAATCGAATTGGCTAGGATAGAGAAATTGAATGGGGCTAACTATGAGATGTGGTACCAGAAAATAAAACATACATTAGAATATGATAATATTGAACATACTATAGAAGCTAATCCTCCGGAATTGTCAAATGACGCTTCTGAAGCGGAAATTAAAAAACATGAAAAATTGAAGATTGGAAACAAAAAGGCTAAAAACCTTATGTTCATGTTTATGGAGGATAGCTTGTTAAAATGTTTTGAAATATACACTACATCTTACACATTGTGGAATGCTTTGAAGGAAAAATATGATAAAACAACTGAAATGACAACCCAACTTATCCTTCAAAGATACAACTCTTGCAAAATGCTTAAGGAACAAAATATAGTGGAACACATAAATAGCATGATAGTTATGGCTATAAGGACTTGGCTATTGTAGGAACCCCCATTCCTGAAAAACTGCAAATAGCTACAATTTTAAATAGTCTCCCACATAGCTATGACATGGTCACCACATCTCTTAGGTCAACCCCAATTCAACTTTCTGAACTGCCTGCTAGGTTGGCCACAGAACAGGAAATAATGGCTAGCAGGAAGAAATATGAAATCAATCTAGAAGAAGCAAATGCTGCACAATGGAAGCCAAAGAATAACAAGAGGAAGAATGGATACAACAAGAACTTCAAGCCAAATCAAAGGCAAAGACTACAAGGTTCTTGCCATGTATGTGGCCAATTTGGTCACTACAGAGTAAATTGCCCAAATAGATATGGAAACGAAGGCAAGACCTCAGAACAGAAGAATAAAAGAGTCTTTATCTGTGTCACTGAATGCAATAATGTTGTAACTCCTAATATGAATGAGTGGTGGGTAAATCCGGTGCCACAAGGCACATTGCCAAAACCAAACAAGGACTGGAATCATTTAAAGAGTTCAGTCCTGGGGAACAACGCATCTATATGGGGAATAATACCTATTTAGACGTGGAAGGAGTTGGCACCTACCGCTTGGATATTGGGGACAACATTATGGTACTTAAAGACGTCCTCTACGCACCTGACATGGGGCGGAATCTCATATCAGTTGGCATGTTGGTAAAGAAAGGCATGGAAGTTAGGTTTTATAACAAACGTGTATCCTTAGGAAAAGAAAAAAAAGTCATTGCTATGGGAAAATTTGTACCTGAACAAGATCTGTTCAAACTTGTTGTATCTATAAATGAAATAAATAATATTGATGAGGCTTCTGGTTATCTCTTGTGCTTCTTATCAGAATGTGAATTATGGCATTTAAGATTGGTTCATGTTAATGCGCATAAAATGAAACAAATGGTAAAAATGAATTTGTTGCCTCATCTAAATGACATGGAATTAAATAAGTGTCAACATTGCTTAGTTGGAAAAATGACTAAGAAACCATTTGGAATAGGACATAGATCAGATGAATTATTGGGCTTAATTCATTCTGATGTTTGTGGTCCACTTAGTGTTAAAACACTTGATCACAAGGAATACTTTGTGACTTTTATAAATGACTTCTCTAGATACACTTATGTTTATCTAATAAGCCATAAAAGTGAAGTCTTGACTTGTTTTAAGAAATACAAGTCGGAAGTTGACTTGTTTTAAGAAATATTAAGGTGTTAAGGTCAAATAGAGGTGGGGAATATAATTCTAAGGAATTTGAAATGTTTTGTGAAATGCATGGAATTAAGAGGCATACAACAATGCCTTATACGCCACAACAAAATGGTGTGGCGAATAGGAAAAACAGAACTCTTATGAATTCTGTTAGATGCATGCTATCACATTCAGGACTCTCCAAGAGATTTTGGGGAGAGGTTTTGCTTACAGCAAACCATGTATTAAATAGAATACCCACAAAATCTATACCTAGTACACCATATGAGTTGTGGACTGGATCTAAGTCCAATTTACATTATTTGAGGAAATGGGATTCTGTAGCTCAAGTACTTATTCCTGGTCAATTAAGGGATAAGTTAGATTCTAGAACCTTGAAGTGTACATTTATACGTTATTGTAAAAATTCTTTTAGTTATAGATTTTTCCATAAAGAAAAGGGTATCATTGAATATAGGGATGCAACTTTTCTTGAAAATTTAAAAGAAAAGGAAGAGAATGAAAATGAAATAGAACCACTGCTTGTAGTGGGAGATAACTATTTCAATGAAATCCTGGAACATGACCCCATCATGATTGAGGGGGAACAAAATATGGAAAACATGAATGAACCTATGGAAAATATAGGGGAAAACCAAAATGATCCTGTAAATGGAAATGATGGAATAATAGATCAAAATGAACAAACTCAAGATGGAATTGAACCGGTAGAGGCTATTAGCAACAAAAGAGTAAGAACTCAACCTGCTTGGATGACTGATTATCATTTGTATTCTTGTGAGTCTTTATGCTTAATAGCAGATATAGAGGAAAATCACATGGAACCCATAAAATACAAAGATGCTATTGAATCAAAGGAAAAAGATTTATGGCTTGAGGCTATGAATGATGAAATTGATTCAATGGAAAAGAACAATGTATGGGAATTATGTGATTTACCTAGTGAGAGAAAGGTCATAGGATGCAAATGGATATTTAGGAAAAAACTAAAAATTGATGGGTCTATTGATAAATATAAGGCCCGGTTAGTTGCTAAAGGATATACACAAAAACTGGAAATTGATTATCAAGAAACATACTCTCTAGTAGCTAAGTTCGCATCTATAAGGATTATATTAGCTATCGTTGCATATTTAGATTTGGAATTACATCAAATGGATGTAAAGACTGCATTTCTAAATGGTGATTTGCAGGAAGAAATTTACATGTCACATCTTGAGGGATATCACGTAAAAGGACATGAAGACAAAGTGTGCAAATTAAATAAGTCAATATATGGTTTGAAATAAGCTTCTAGACAATGGTATCATAAATTTCATGATGTAATTGTCGAAATGAGATTTGTTTCAAATAGATTAGACTATTGTGTATATGTCCAGAAAAGTGAGAGCAAGTTTATTATATTATCCTTATATGTGGATGATATTTTACTTGCTAGAAATGATACTGACAAGTTGAACAACACAAAAGAAGAACTTAGCAAAAGATTTGAGATGAAGGACATGGGAGAAGCATCTTATGTTCTTGGAATACAGATTCTTAGAGATCGGAGATCTGGAATACTGAGTATAAATCAGGAAAGATACCTACGTACAGTGCTGAAAAGGTTTGGAATGGAAAATTACTCCTCAGCCCCTACTTCATATGTTTTTGGGAAAGGATTAAGTAAGGACCAATGTCCTGGTAAGGGGATAAAACCTTTAAGAGCACCTTATGCCCAAGTGGTTGGAAGTTTAATGTACGCTATGTTGTGTACACGACTAGACTTGGCATATGCTGTAAGTGTTGTCAGCAGGTATCAACGTTATCCCGGAACAAAACATTGGGAAGCTGTAAAAAGGATAATAAAATATGTAAAAGGAACTCTACATCATAAGTTGACTTATCAAGCAGATGAGCTTAAATTGCTTGGTTAGACAGATGCTGATCTGGGTAGTGATAAAGACGATGGAAAGTCCACTTCGGGACATGTATTCATCTTTGGAGGTGCAGTTGTATCTTGGGGAAGTAAAAAGCAAGGATGTGTAGCGAAATACACACAGGAAGCTGAATATGTGGCCTATAGTGCAGCTGCATCACACGTTGTTTGGATCAGGAGATTTATAAATGATTTAAATCTTAACTTGATAAATGATCCAATAGAAATGTATTGTGATAACCAAGCAGCAATAAGTCTAGTACGTAGTGGTGCAAATACAACAAGAGGACAACATATTAATATACATTATCACTATATTCGTGAGATTGTGAAGAGTGGGGAAATAAAACTGAGTTACATACCCACATCAGATATGATTGCTGATCCTATGACAAAAGGAATTACAGTAGAAAAATACATTAAGTTTGTGAACTAAATGGGATTAAGGAACATTTCCATAGATTATGGAAATGAAGAACATTCTCATGAATAGTGGGAGTGGAAAATTTGAAATTATACACTTCACGAATAGTAGAAGTGGAATTGATTAACGTTCTCATGAACAGTGAGAGCGGAAATTGAATTTATACACTTCACGAATAGTGGAAGTGGAAGATTAATATTTCTTCGCATGGAATTGGTGTGTGGTCTTCATAACCAAGTGGGAGATGTTGACTAGTGGTGATGAAGACCACCGTGGTCAAAGGAGGAAACGGTCGACCGTTTCCTCCTTGGTTTAATAACATTGATTCGCTGGAATTAAAGGACGGTGTAAATCAAGGAGCCGTTTCTAGGAGGCGGAGGGAGGTGGAGACGTTGTGGCTCTACTACAAAAGGACAAGAAATCTCAATGGGAAGGACACACAGAAGAAAGAAGAAGAATCACATACCTGGTTTCCTGATTTGATCCACCTCGTCGGAGCTCCCATACGACCACCGACGGAAGCTATTGTTCGTTTTGCTGATGCTGTGTGGCCTAGTGCTTGCATTGACCATAACCTGACTTATGCTTCGAGGGGTGAATTTTGATCCCCTAGAATCCAAGGCTGCTCTCTCTCTCAAAGATTTTAGAGATAGAGTAGGCTATGACCTTTAGTGTCGATAGAGGTAAGACTCCGTTTAAGCTTTCGGTGGCGTATGCATTGAACCACCCTTGCGATAGGCTACGTCTTTGGATGGCTCTTCGGGGTGGAAGTTTGAGTGGCGTGTGGATGTTGTGTAGGGACTTCAACTATGTCCAGCAGCTGGCTGAGCATGGTGGCCCTAGATCCCCCATTATGTCTGTGGTTCGAGCCTTTAATGATTGGATCAAGGAGGAGGGCCTTGTTGAGGTCCCTCTGTTGAGTGGGCTCTTTACTTGGTCAGGGTGCTGGGGCACTCATCTGGTGCAATCTCAAATAGATTGGTGTCTGGTTTCCTCTGACTAGTTCTCCTTATTCCCAAATAGTTTTGTTCAGCTTGGTGATAGGGAAGTTTGTGATGACAGTCTGCTCATGATCTCCATGAACATGAGGTGTCTCTACCCTCCAAAAACCTTGAAGTTCTTCAACCAGTAGGCAAATCATCTAGATTTTTTTGGCAATTGTCCGTGATGCTTGGAGTTGTTCAGTGCACGGCAACCCTATGTACTGGTTGGTTCATAAGCTTGTAGTGACTCAAAGGAGACTTGCTAAGTGGGCTAATGATACGTTCAATGATGCTTCCCAGGAGGCGACCAAGGTCCATGATCAGCTTGTTGAGGTAGTGAACAATTTGACTCAGGTGGCGATGTTGGTTTGAGGATCGGAATGGGCATTGGGTGGTTACTACTCTGATGCACAAGGAAGCACTCCTCTGCATCAAGCTCCGAGATCATGAGGAGTTGATTCTTCGGTAACAATCTCGAGTCCAATGGCTCAAGGTGGGGGACTCTAATTCCTCATTCTCCAATCAATCACTCCTGCTGTGGCATGCGGTGAATGAGATTCAAAATTTGAAGGATGCTAGTGGAAATCCTATCAGTAAAGATCAGCTTATCATGTCCATGCAAATGTTTTTTCAGGGGATACTCAATGCTGCTAACCTAAGTGATGTTGTGCCATCGAATATTCTCAGTGCTGGTGTCTCTCTCAAGGACAACTGCTGCCTCATTACCTTGGCTACACTGGATGAGATGAGGCATACTATGTAGGCAATGAATATGGAAAAGGCTCCTAGGTCTTTTTTTGGGCCACTGGGGATATCGTCAGGAGTGATCTCCTCCTTGTGATAGTTGGGGATGCATTGTTGGAGACTGTTGTTGGTATTAAGCGGGTTCTCATGGAGTTCTCTTGGGTTGCTAGTATCCAAGTCAACACTCAGAAGAGCATGGTGGTGTTTGGAGGAACTCGTGTTGATATGGCTACACTTAGTTACACTCTTGGCATCAACAAAGGTCAGTTGCCTCTGGGATACTTGGGGCTGCCTATGATTTCTAAGCGTTTATCCAAGGACCTTTGTCTCCATCTTCTCTCTAAACTTCGGGCAAAGCTTGCGGTGTGGAAACGCAAGTATGACTGGCTACTATCTACTTTATTCGATCAGTGCTATGCTCCTCTCTCCCGTATTGGATGGTCGTCTTTCGTTTGTCATCCACTACGATCAGTGATGTTGAGAAGCTTTTTATTCATTTCTTATGACAAGATGGTCACGTTTCGACGATTGGGTGGGACTATTGTTGTCAGCTGTGTCATGAGGGGGGTCTTCGTCGTTAGCGTGTTACTAATTGCAATACTGTAGGCCTTCTTAAATGTTTTTGGTAGTTATTTCTTGGTTGTGATGCCCCATGGGTTCAATAGATGACAGCTAAATATCTGTAATATCATTCTAAGTCTGGCGTGGTCTTATATCGATTCGACATCTTATGGTTGGGTTCACTACTAGATCTCCGCTTTCATGGATGCCTAATTCTTCTGGCCTTTTCTCAACTAAATCTACTTGGGACGTTGTCTGCTCTCGTGGTGCACGTATTTGGTGGGCTTCAACCGTTTGGTTTGATGACATGTTCCTCCGTATGCTTTTGTTTATGGCTTGTTTTGCATGGAAGGCCAAAGACCCAAGATTAACTTCATAGATTAGGCTTGTTTATTGTTTCCTGTTGTGTTTTGCGTTGCTCGGCGTATGAGGACTTGCCCCATTTGTTTTTGGAATGCTCCATTTCTAGGCGAATGGTGCTTTTGGCAATGGATATCCTTGGCCATAATTTCAATGGTCGGATTAAGGGGTCGGTGTCGAGATTGATTCAGCTTAGTAAGACTATTTTGCAGTGGCAAGCCTTGCTCGTGTTGTCGGCCTAGATCTATGTAATTTGGCAAGAACAGAATGCTTGACTTTTTGATGACGATTCTCGACATCGTTCCCCCAAGCAGCTTTGAGATTTCATTTGGGGGATTATCTGTAATGACTTAACCTCAAGTCGTTACTCTAAACTTCTAACTACCATTTTTTTCTATATTTACCACAATAATTACTTGCATCAAATTGAAAACTAAACAACATAAATAAAAATACTATTAATTGAATTAAATTAAACTAAACACTTATCTAGAATTCTTGATGTGTAGTTGACTGACTCTAGCTTCTCGAACACTAGTAAACTCCTACTCCTTTCCTGTACCTGCGAAAATACCAAACAAAACACACATTAATGACCACTGAAAGATCATCTAGCACACATCCCACTAAAACACACATTACTTTGGCATCTCTCTTAGATGCTACACACAATCATGGGTAATACTCTTTTGCCCCACAAGCAACACAGCTTTTGAAATTATGTCTTTGAAAACTATTCTTTTCTTTTCTTTTCAAAATCATACTCTTGACTTTCAAAACCAATTTTTATCTTTTCTTTCAAACCATATGTATGATTTTAAAAGCTTAATGTGTACTTTAAAGGACCACTTTTGCCAAGTCAAGCTCATAATCACCGGAGAGTGCCACACTAACACCAAGCCTCTGCTCAATTAAAACAACAAACCATATCTCAAAATCTGACACAATCCCTTTTTCAAACATTTTATTTCTACTTTAAAATCTCATACTTTTCTCAAACATCTTTCTTTTTCTTTAAAAATCTCAGGCTTTCTCAAACATCTTTCTTTTTCTTGAAAATCTCATGCTCTAATTTGATGCATCTGTGGAAGCATCTTTAGACTAGATTCTAATCCAAAACACAAATTTTAAATTTGTTTAAAACACAGGACTTGCTTGGAACTAGTCCTAAAGCACAAGTCTCAACAAACACTAGTCACAAAGCCTCTCTTGTGTATCGTGCTGCTCGATGTCAAGCAACCAACACCTGGCCACAAGTAGTCCATCAAAGTGCGATCAACAATGTCTGCACTGCCGCGGTGAAAGTCTCTGTACAGGGTGTTGTGTCGAGTGGTGAAGAAGAAAACAGGAATACGAACGGATGCTCACATCCCAAGCATCCAAACCCTCCCCCACAGATGAACCTCACATGAAACCCTAGATCTGGAGAGAAGAGGGAGGAGTTCTCTCCACACAAT
>JAMKQA010249232.1:0-20856 GCA_024699735.1 Posidonia australis | reverse complement strand
GGGAATCCCATCGCAGCAGTGCAGGGAGGTTGGGGAAGGATGTCCTCACCTACTGCTTGTGTGCCAGGTTACCTCTGATCAAGGTAACAACAGTAATGAAAGTGGAAATGATTAAGTAAGTGGTATGTGTGTGTATGTGTGTGTGTGGTCAGGATTGGACTTGTGAAATGGTCCTAGAATCCTGTAAAGAAATGTTGATGATTTAACCAGTTGCCAGCCAGAGTTGTGTTTTGGTTTTGAGCCCAGTGGGGCAGTGTGTTTTAGGCTGGAATTGGTTAGGAAGTGTGTTTTGGGGAAAGTCCCTAGTGTTGAAATGGAATGGTTTTGGAAAAGAAAAATGAATTCCAAAAAAAGAATTTTGAAAAGAAGGTTTTAAAAGAAAAGTGGTTTTTGAAAGAATTTCCACATGTTTTGAGAAAGGAAAGGGTTGTGGCTTTTGAGAAAGCCTGGCTTGGGATTGACGTCCCAGGTGGTGATTTTGTAAAGAAAGAATTGGTTTTGGGATTGAATTCCCAAGTGTTTATTTAATAAGGAAATGATTTTCAAGAAAGAAAACCAAGTTTTTGCAATGATAGGAAACAGGTTTTCTTTTGGTTTTACCGTGCTTGCTTGTAGTTGTGTGTTTTGGGGGCACGTACTGAGTGACTTAGATGTCACTCACGCGTGCTATGTGTTTTTCAGGTGCAGACCTCGTGCAGCCAGTTTCCGATGTAGGAATTGGAGTTTCTTACCGCGCATTGAGATCCTAGAGGTGAGCCTTAGTTACAGTGCTTTTGTTCTGTAATTTGTGTAATTAGGCTTGTGATACTGTTGTTTGGTAGCGTGCCCGGGAGCGGGGCGTTACACCCTCCTAAGCTCCACTTACTTTTCCTATGCAACAAATGGCAATCATGCCATATGTGATAAAAAGGCCGTATTTGACATAACAGATATACCAACCATATGATATGAAATATAAAATGAACATCGAGAGATTGTAGTGATGAGTAACAATTAAAACTAGATGCAAAAGATCTTAATGAACAAGAGAACACCTATTTAAGATATGAACATGGTATATATGACATTTGGAAATAGGAACTTTGTTTCTATGAACTTTTCTCCAAATGAAATGTCGGAAAAAGAACTAAAATTGATATGAAATTAATGACCATTGAAGCAAGAAAAATGATATAAAGAAGAAAAACTAAGTTAAACAAATATGTCCTCTAAATCTAGCAAAATATCACATGGGAATATATATAAAAATCTAAACTTTATTCTTCACACACAAGCCAATCACAACTAATTCATACGTAACAATAAAAATAATTGAACTTACATTGCTATCTACACACCTGAAAATAAATAAGAAACAAACTTCCACCCCTTGCCATGTAGTCCCATGCAATTTTCAGCATTTGCATATTTTGGCAATTACAAACTTAGAATCATAATGATAATACATTAGCTCATTATTAAAAACTAACATTTACGACCAAACACAGGTACTGAGAAACACACAATGTAACTATCATAATCACAAAACCCTTTTCCCATCAATTTGGTATTGATCTTGAGGATCTTGCTCAAGATAGGAAAACTAGACAAAAATCTACAACTCACAAAACTTGAAATAACTGCCATTTACTTCAAATTCAGTGGATGGAGTGTGAATTTTTAAATACCATAATTAGAGAGCATGGTATCATTTTGCAAAAGAAGAAGAGCACAATTGGGCAAGCACACTGAAAACTAAATCAACAAATTACCAACTAGCCTTGCTCCTCTTTCTCCGCATGCAAGGAGAAGAACCAATCGACAAACCAAAATAGGTTGCGACTGCTTAGCTTTTTACACTCTAAACAAAATCCTATTTCAAGATTCACCAAGCTTATCTTAGATAGGCGGGAGGAGGAGGATGCTGTGTCAGTGGGGGGAACGTCGAGGAAGGGTTGCGGAGGAGGTGTAGAATGTCAAAGCACATCGGTGGGGGGAGGCTTGCTACGGCGATAGGCGGGAGGAGGAGGAGGACGACAAATCTTTGCCGACGAGAGGATGCAGTGTTGACGAATGATGTTGGAGGAGGGGGATGATGTCGAAGGATGCATCGTCGAAGAGGTGTTGCGGAGGAGCACTGTCGAAGAGGCGGAGGAGGTCGAGTGACAGAGGAGAGGTAGAGGAGGAGGCGGACGAGTGTTTAGGGTAAGAAAGAAAGAGGCAAAACAACCCGCGTCGAAGTATTTTATACCTAAATTAGCGAGGACCTTAACGAGGACATTTCCTTGCTATTCACTCGCTAAATAAAAAGCGAGAACATTGCGAGAAAAAATCCTCGCAAAAAAACTCGCTAATTATTGCAAGGTAATTTTCTCGCAAAATCCCCGCTATATGTCCTCGTTATATTATTACAAGGACATTTCCTCGCTAAGTCCTCGTTCTTTGTCCTTTCAAAATCTAGTTTTTCTTGTAGTTCTCCAGCATCCTCAACACCTTCTCCAGCTAGGCCTCGCTCTCCTCAGCACTGACCTTGCCCTTGAACGACGGCGGACGAAGCTTCGTGAACTGGTTCAGCCACGGGTCACTCGACGGTTCACTGGCACTACTCTTGCTGAACGCGTGGCAAATCCTGTGTGCCAAACTCTTTAGTTCCGCACAAACTGCCTTCCATCAGCCTACGTCATATCAGGACTCGGTCTCCTCGACAAGGACCTTGCCCTTCCGACCATGAGGAGGCATCCTGCCAGAGAAAGGCAAAGTACCTGCACCACAGACAAAGCAACAACCAGAAAACCATGTTGAGAAATCAGGTGCAGACTCTACCATGCATGCAAAACCTATGGTGTCTCTAGACCAGACACCCTAGGTGTAGTGCAACCTAGTGAACCTGGAGCTCTAATACCAGATCTATCATGCCCCAAATTTTCCACAATAATTTAAACAAATTAAATTACGGGAAAATTAAAGCTAAACAATAAATATCCAACTACTAGGAACCTGTGTGTGCGGCTAGGGGATTCCGATCTACATACACTACGCTAAACCAATCGCATGTTTGCACCTGCAAACCAAAACTACAAGGAAAACGCATGAGTGACCAAAGTCACCCAGTACGCACCCCACGAAAAACAAAACCATAACCAATTTTCCCTTTTTAAATTCATTTCGCAAACTATTTCTCAAAATCTTGTAAACCAGACCACACTGGCCAAAACCACAAACCAGGGCTTTACTAGCCCAAAGCCACAAGCAAAGGCCCTCAATGGCCAAAACCACACACAGTGAGTCGAGAAGCCCGGCGCCAGGCAACCAAACACAGGCCACAAGCAGTCCACCGAAGAGCCACCGACGACGTCTGCACTGCCACGACGTGCCACCCTATGCAGGAGCCGCATCATCCCGCGATTCTCCATCCTGGAGAATCCTCACAAAGCCAACCCCTCCTTGGGAAGACTGTCCTGTCTCTCAAGACGCTACCAGCTACGGGGCACGTGCCCCACCCACACTGGCCCCTACAGGGTACACCTCCTCACGGCGTCCTCCACACACGGTGCTCAGGAGGGAGTGTCAAACCTCCACACCCGACAACACCTGAGCCTCAGTGCTCACAGCGACAGTAGGAGTATCATACCTCCCCGTCATGCCACAAGACACCTCAACCCGCGGACAACAACCCTAGCCTTGAGACGACAGTCAAGGAGTCTCATACCTCTAGGACCCGACACCCCTCAGCCTCAAGTATCTCGGCCCCCGACCTCAACAAGCGAGTCACGCTTGACCACCCAAGAATGTCGTCACATTCCCTGGTCCCGACGACACGGTCCTACACTGTCTCTGCCCGCTCACAGAAAACCATGAAAACATTTTCCAAAACAGGCCAACTATTCCTTGAAATCCATTTCCAAAACTATTTTCATATCTTTCAAAAATTCTTCCAAAACCACGGCAAAACGGCGCATCAAGTGTCCAAGGAGACCACCACTGATGGCCCACAATCCCATCTCAATGGGACAAAACACGACAATCTAGAAAGCCCTCGGAAAACGCATTTTATAAACTCATTTGGGCCCAGATTTGGCATGCTGAAAATCAATTTTCGGTATGCCGAAATCCCCTAGTTCGGTAGGCCGATTCTGGATCGGTCGACCGAATCAGGTCAACAGTCAACACTCAGGCCAAATTCGGTATACCGTCCAAAAACAGATGACCGAATCTTGACCAGAGGACCTAAACTGACAGAAAAATGGTATGTCGAGCGGAATCAGTATACCGAAATCCCCTGATTTGGTTTGCCGTTTCCATTTAGTATGACGAATTCTGTGAAACCAGGAAACGGCCCAAACCTTATCGTCCGAAATCGCCTCAACTGGGACCTCCGATTAGACCCTGTAAACAAATACCAAAAATCTTGCATAAAACATATGGTGTAAACCCTCGAGTCTACTCCAAAACCCAACAAACAAAAAAAAAACCATTTGCCATGCATCAAGATATAAAATCGGAATGGTAGAAGGGTCAAAACAACCCAAAACGCACCAACCATCATAAATGCCAATAAATTCACCATAAATTCTCAATAAATCACAATAAATTCTAGGAAAGTAAATTTAGCTAGATTCCATGCAATCCTAGCATTTTCTACCAATTTCATGCTCTTTATTACATGGGGTGGAGATGCGTACCTAAAAAATGCCCCCGACGATTCTCGGCCGACTCTAGCAAACTCTGGCGACCACAGCCTCATGACGACCACGGGAGCATGCCACGCAAGCTCCACGCACCACTCCGAGCAACCACAGCCCTCTTCTTCGCTCCCTCGATCTCTCTCTCTCTCTCTCTCTCTCTCTCTCTCTCTCTCTCTCTCTCTCTCCGTCAACGTGTGCGTGAAGGAAGAACAGGGAAACCGAGGAGGTCAGGGGGAAGGAGAATGGCAAAGGAGAAGGAAGAGAAAGAAGGTGGGGGAGGTGGAGGGATGCGCCGCTGAGGAGGAAGGGAAAGGAAGAAGAAGGAAGGAGAAGATGGCAATGGCGACAGAGGAGAGTGGTGCGACATATAAAGCCTGCGCTCGCAGTAGCTGGAAACATGCCCACCTGCGCGTCTCAGCCACTGGCACACCGCATGAGCAACCGACCACACCGCCCAACCACCAGCCATAACCAACAACCCATAAATGCAGGCCCCATGGGGACCCCACACCTGCTCCCCACAAGGACCCACACCTGGGCCCCACACGCACAGTGCCAAACCACGCACAGGGACACCCAAACAGAAGCCCGCCCACGAGGTTCAAGCCCAAAAGCACATAACCGCACAATAGGCCTCAGAACAGTAACACTCGTCCAGGAATAAAATTCATAAATTGTATATAATTACAAAATGAATTTTTACGGGTGTTACAGTTCCTATTGATCATATCTCCATTCCTCAACCTCATCTAAATCTGAATGTTCCTCCTATGACTACAAGGTCAAAATCTGGTATTTTTAAAAAAGAAAATCTTTTATTACACTAGATATCCTGTCCCTATTGTCTTCTCCCATCAATCTCTACTTGAGCCTCACTATTATACTCAAGCTGTCAAATCCTTATGCTGGAGACAGGCAATGGATAGTGAGTTTAACTCTCTTCAGTAGCAGGGTACTTGGATTCATGTACCCTGTAATTCTAACATGAATGTGGTTGCATGTAAATGGGTTTATAAACTGAAAACCAATACTAATGGCTCTATTAACATGTACAAAGCAAAGCTTGTAGCTAAAGGTTATTTGCAACAGCCTAGTGTGGATTTCATAGAAACTTTCAGTCCTGTGGTTAAACATACCACGATAAGACTCTTTCTTTCCAAGCAATAACTTTTGGCTGGCAGCTGAGACAGTTAGATGTGGAATGTGCATTTCTCCATGGTGATTTAAAAGAAGAAGTCTATATGGCACAACCTCAGGGATATGTGGATAGTATGAAACCTAACCATGTCTACAAAATGCTTAAATTGATATATGGTCTTAGACATGCTCCTAGAGCTTGGTATGAAAAATTCACAAGTAGGTTGCTTGAACTGGGTTTTTCTATATCTAGTTCAAATCCATCTCTCTTTATCTATGTTACAAGCCTAGTCAAGCTATATCTTTTACTCTATGCAGATAACATTAGCATCACTGGTAACTCTCTTGAAGCAATTGATGACTTAATCAGTGCTTTGAAGTTCTTTAATATGAAAGATATGGGAGATTTGGCATACTTCTTGGGAATTACTGTTACAAGGACTCAATCTAAGCTAACTCTGAATCAATCCAAATACATTCTCCAACTGCTAGAGAGGTCTGATATGATAGGGTGCAAGCCTATTTTAACTCCTGCATCTACTGCTAAGTTGAACAAAATAGATGGTGATCTTCTGACTGATCCTACTACCTAAAGAAGTATTGTAGGAGCTTTGCAATACATTACATTGACCCAGCCTGATATTGCATTCTCAATGAATCAAGTATGTTAATTTCTTCAAGAGCCTACCACTATACATACGACAGCAGTTAAAAGGATACATTGATTTTTGAAAGCCACTCTCACAGTTGAGCTTACATTCACTCCTAGTCCTGTTGAGCTTTCTGCTTACTGCGACGCAAATTGGGCTGGATGCCCTGTTGATTGAAGGTCCACCAATAGTTATGTGTGTATCTAGGAAAGATTCCTATCTCTTGGTGTGCTAAGAAACAGACTATAGTCACTCATTCTTCAATAGAGGCTGAATATCAGTGTATTGCACATACAACAGTAGAAATCTACTAGTTGTGCTCCTTGCTAAATGAACTTCATGTGCCATTACTCAAAGTTCCTATCATTCATTGTGATAATGTCTCTGCTATCTCTTTGTCTCTAAATTCTGTGTTTCATGCAAGAACAAAACATATCGAGATTGATTATCATTTTGTTTGGGAAAATATTGCTAGGAAACAAATTGAATTGAGATATATCTCTTCTGTTGATCAGGTGGCAGACATTTTCACGAAAGGTCTTTCTTCTACTCGATTAAAACTTCTTCAATCCAAGCTTTACCTTACAAATCCAAGGTTCAGCTTAAGGGAGGCTGATAACAGATGTTTAGCCAATGATTAGCTAGAGCTAATTACTGTAGCTAGTTGAGTTTATGTCAATGGTTAGTTAGAGTTTGTTGTATCTATTACGATTCTTGTTTTGATTTTTGTAACAACCTGATCTATATATAGATCGGTGGTTTTGATCTTGAGAGAAGCTAACAAGATCATTGCATGATTGGCCTCTATTTTCTCCACCTTCTTCTTCATTCCACTGTTACTTCTTTAAGTTTCATATCTCTACAATTGAGGGGTTTAGTGTAGAGAATGAATTAAACCTGTGTTGGTGGTTCTTTATTAGGAACAACACATGTATATACTTGATATACTAATTAATATGCCTCCTCAAGTTGTAAATTAATTTAGCCTGTTACGAATGTTGAGAAAAGTACATCGAGTCAGAGCTTTGGTGAAGATGTCTATGATCTATTCAGTTGATAGAGAAAGGCAAACATGAAGTTGACGTTAAGTAATCAATTCTTGTACAAAATGATGATCAACTTTAATATACTTCATTCGAACATGAAACATGGGATTTGCTGAAATGAATATAGCACTAAAATTGACGCACCACAAATTCGAAGAGTGACGATAAGGAACCTGAAGCTCATAAAAAAGAGATTGTAACCAAAGAGCTTCAACTGTAGCATCAGCCAAAGCACAATACTCCGATTCTGTGGAAGAACAAGCCACTGTTCCTTGAGATGCCCATGTGATAAAATTGGAGCCACTAGATGAGCGTCGACAAACCCACTTGAAGGCGAGGTGAGGCAAGTGCCTCACCCTAAATTGAGAAAAAAATAAAGGTATAATATACAAAATAAAAATGTAATAAAAAAAACTAAAAGGAGAAACGATAATATGTCCTACCCTATTTAAATTGAAAATTAATGACTTTTGCCCCACCCACTTGCCTTTGGCTAGTAAGGGTACATGTTATTAGAGATTTTTCAATTTCATTCTTATTTATTTAAAATTATAATAAATGAGTTGCTAATAAGGATCCGTTTGATTTAACTTCTAGAATATAGATTTTAAAACACTTAGAAGCTATACTAAATAAATCATTTAGACAATGATTCCAGTAAAAGCCAAGAATTTCTATCGAATGAAATAATACACTAGTAATAGATTCTAGAGACATTGTAGTTAAGCTACTTCTATGAGAAGCTATGGGTTTGATTTTATTTTTCCTAAATTATCCTTGTGATCTTCACCTATTTGTTTTGGAAAAAGGTTATATTAGCCTATTGATATGAAAGTTAAAGCCCATAATTTGTATTTTCCCATTTTTTGTACCTATTAAATTTGAAGCCAACTCTTGGAAATGTCTTCAAAAGACAGCTTTTGCAAATAAGGTAAAATTAGACTTCGAGGATAAGTGGAACCAAACAAACTCTAGGGTTATGCTTAGTTCAGATTTTAGCTTATGATATTTATACAGAATCTAGTTTCTGATCAGATGCTTACACACTTCAGCCTTTTGTTTTTGTCAAATTTATATAACAGATGCTTTTTAGCTTCTATGGTTAGGCTGATTTTGTTTTCTCGTTTGGTTAAGATTTTGTATATGAAATGATTCTTGTCAAAATCTAGGTGTTAAAATTTGAACAAAACACAACCTAGCTAAGGGTCCATTTGGAAGAGTTTTTCCATTCTGAGCTTTTCAAATTTCATATATTCTTATTACCATATAGTTACTTATACTTATTACACCTTAGATAATATGTACACATATTTTTACATTTGCCTCACCCTTAAAAGATTCCTAGGTCTGCCACTAAGCATTGGTCATCCAATCAGACACCCAACCTAGTCCACATCTGTGAATGTGTTTAAGGTGGTGTTGAGTAATCTTCTTAATAGTAGCCCAAAGGGGAGAGTGTGCTTTAGATGGTGTAGAGAATGCTTTACTGCATACTAGTGTCCATTAGTTGGAGCACTCATATACAGGCAAACCTTATTTACTAGGAATGAAAGGACAGGTCTAGTGAGCATTAATATACTGAAGACCCCAACAACATGTCTATATATAGAGGGATCAACAAAAGCAATGCCTTCCTTAGGCAACTTCAGGGATGCTGCCATTGGTGTGTTTATCTATTTGGCACTGTAACCATGCCAACCCGGGGGTCCGACGTGGAGTCGCGCTAGAGGGAGAAGATTACAGCCATGCCAAGATGGCGAAGGCGTAAGATAGGATAAAAGAAAAAGAAAAGGAGTCGCCACTTAGTCTTTTAAGGGAAAGACGAGGAAAACCACTAAAGATTGAATGCATAAGATGCAGATGTGAAGGCCGGATGTCTACTAACCAAAGGATGGGTAAGGATTCCTATTACGCACGAGAAAGGTATTAGGCACCCTCGTGCACCCAAGAAACTCGGTCGTTCTAGCCTAAATCGCTTGCTAAATGTAAAATTCTCAGGGTTAAAATGCAAAATTCACAGTGAAAACTCATTTTTTTAATGTTTTGGGTGCTTAATGCAAAAGCTCAGGACCTAAATGTAAATAAAATTTGATTTTTATGATGGTCAAGGTGATTTTTAAATTTTTTTAGGGTTCAAAACCCATTTTAAAATGCTTCAGGGGCTAAATGCAAATATTTAGGACCTAATTATAAAGAAAATATGGATGCAGGGGCTTAAATGTGATAAAATATGCATAACCAAAACTAAAAATGAAATAAAAAAGAAATAGGGTAAAGATTGCAATATTTACAAGATCAAATAAAGAAATAAAAGATTATTTGAAATGGCAAGGACCTAAATACAAATTACAGGACTCAAGTGCAATAAAAAAAGTATCTAAATAAGAAAATTCAAATCAGAGGGTCTTCTGTCTAAAAAAGGAAAAAACATTAACAATCACCGCCGGCGATGGCCAGGGGGGCTCCTCCGAGCCCCTCCCGGTGTCTGATCAGAGATCAGAGACAAGGGGAGGAGATGGAAGGAGGATCCGACAGCATTGACGGCGGTGGGGACGATGCTCCGAAGCCTGGAACGACGTTGTGGGTGCTGAGGGGTGTCCGTGGCAATGCAGCGAGTATCCCAGAGATGATGGACTTGGACTGGCGTGATCAAGACACTCCAGGAGGCTTCACGGCAGAGAGTCATCGGTCGACGGTGGCTGTTGCGACAGTGATGGTGTCTTCGGATTCAGGGGACCAATAGGATTCCCCTCCGAAGCGATGGGGCTCAGGGAGGAAAAAGTGGGTGAGGGAGGATTGGCCTCGGGGGCCTCACCTCGATCATGGAGGCGTTGGGCCTCGCCGGTGGTAGTGAACCCACCAACCGAGATGGGGTCGACGGTGCACCGGAGGTGTTGCTCCGCCATGGCGCAATCCAGGGGACCTAAAGGATCTATGGGGGCATGCCTTGGAATGGAATAGAGGGGAGAGGGACGTTACCTGATGCGCTGAGTGTCCTCCCAACAAGAGGAGTCGACGACAACAAGCTTTGGCGATGCTCTGGTTGGGGCTCTGGGATGCAAAAAAGAGTGGGGATCGTTCTAGAAGATGGGGGTGGTTTCACTCGTGATCTGGGTCTCGAGAGGGATGGATTATGCACGCTGGAAGAGAGGTCGAGCGTTGATGGAAACTGTCGGTGATGAGGAGCTTTTAAGCCTCGGCAGAACCCCCTCCACCGTGGATCCTCCTCTGGGATGGCTTCCACCGTTGGATGGAGGGCACGACGGAAGTGGAAGGCCCGGAGATCACGGGATCAGGGATCTCACATCGGTGTAGCAAGGATTGATTGTCAGAGATCACGTCGGAGGGATCGCTGGAAAATGCAGGGGTCGTCAGAATTATTTTTCTGGTTGCCTAAGTTTGTGGTTTGAGAATATAATGGACTTATTGGGCTGGCGATTGGGCCTAGGGTTTGTTTTCTTTTGTTTTAAGGTTTAAATTTAAGATTAATTTCATGACTTGTGATTTGATTTGGGGATTTGGATTGATTATTTGTGTTTTAATATTTTAAGTTGATTAAGGTTTTATTTGATGTTTTAAATTTAATTAAATGATTTGTCTTGGTTTTAAATGGATTAAATTATTTTCTCTTGATTTTTGGTTTTGGATTTATTTGATTTAAATTCTGATTTTGATTTGGTTGATTTAAATTTTGGATTTGATTAAATTAAATTCAGATTTCATTAATTTGCTCTTGATTTAATTAAGGACATTATTTAGGTTTTGATTTAAATGATTTCCACTTGATTTAATTAAGGGTTTTATTAAGGTTTTGATTTTGATGATTTTCACTTGATTTAATTAAGTATTTTATTTAGGTTTTGATTTAGATGATTTTCACTTGATTTAATTAAGTATTTATTTAGGTTTTGATTTAGGGTTTTAATTATTTTAAGTTTTTGTTTTATTTTATTTTTGGGATTTTCATGGGTTTTAGGGTTTTTAATTTTAAGTTTTAAATTAGGATTTTGTGATTTAAATTTGATTCTTAATTTTGAGATTTATAGTTTAATTAATTGGTTTTGAATTAGGGTTTTAATGATTTTAAATTAGGGTTTATTGGTTTATTTAGGTTTTTAGGTTTAATTAGGGTTTATTGGTTTATTTAGGGTTTTTGGATTTTAAATTAGGATTTATTGGTTTATTTAGGGTTTTTGGATTAATTAGGGTTTTGAATTTCAATTAAATTGGGTTTTCAATCGATTTTGACTTTAATTAGGGTTTTCATATAATTACTTGGATTGAATTAGGGTTTTTGTTTCATTAATTGGATTTTAAGTGTTTTAAATTTGATTTTGTTTGGTTTTTATTTTAATAAGGTCAGAGTGGACTAGTGTGGGCCTGAATGGGCTTGTATGGACTTAAGTGGGCTAGGGTTTTGGTGGTGGCAACCAGAGCATCATCCGGAGGAGCCTACTACCAGGTGACTTCAAAATCGGGGTGTCTACAGATGCCCTTCCCTGAGCGAGGTCGAGGGAATCAAGATCGATGCTCAGGGTTGACAAGATACCCCACTTGAGTCCGCGGGAGAGTGGTACTTGATGTGGGGCCGTGAGCCACTTATTCGGCAGATGCACCGAAAACTCATGACTCGTGGCCCATGCATGATGCAGATGCAAAGAATGACCCTAATGTTGGGTGATGTATGGGGGTGATGTATGGGGGTGATGCTGATAACGAGTGGGTAGCTCAGCTCTCGGAGGGGAGCGTTAGGGATTCCGACTCGTGCCAAGGGATGCCTGGATAAGACTGTCGGGCTTATAGGCTAGGGAATACCTAGCGAATGACGGACCTTCCGACCCGGGAGGATGCATGGCAAGATGGCAGACTTGCCGACAGAGGGATAGACTGATGATGGATGTCAATCAGATAGTCCGGAGGTATCAGCCCACTCCTGACAATGTGACGGTTGTCAACCAGATAGTTAGGGCTAGCAGCCTGAGGATAAAGGCATTAGGTAAGACTACCAGGCTGGCAAACTGGGGGACAAAGCATGATAAGTTGACAGAACTACCAACCGGATAGTTTGGGTTATTAGCCCACTGATGAGTTGACGGACTCGTCACCGGATAGTTAGGGTTATCGGCCCTTTAATGAGTTGAAGGACTCATTGCCGGATAGTTAGAGTTATCAGCCCGCTAATGAGTTGACAGACTCATCACCAGATAGTTAGGGCTATCAGCCCGCTGATGAGTTGACAGACTCGTCACCGGATAGTTAGGGCTATCAGCCCGTTAATGAGTTGACCGACTCATTACTGGATAGTTAGGGTTATTAGCCCGCTAATGAGTTGACAGACTCATCACTGGATAGTTAGGGCTATCAGCCCGTTAATGAGTTGACGGACTCATTGCCGGATAGTTAGGGTTATCAGCCCACTAATGAGTTGAAGGACTCATCACCAGATAGTTAGGGCTATTATCTCGATAGTGAGAGGGGCATTAGGATTCGCCCATCTGGGGCGAAACTAGGATGAGATCATCTAAACCTCGCCTGGTCTAGGCAAGGATAGAAATGGTACTTGTTCACTTTAAACAAGTCTTAAAAGGACAGATAGAATTCCGCCTCACCTAGTCCTGAAACCGAGGATGGCTTCGTTTGTCCAAGTCAAGGCAACAAAATGGTATCCCTGACTGTTAGATGGGTGGGCCCTAGTGCCAAGTCGACACGCGAAGAGGGCAACAGTCTGAAACATTAATTGAGCACATGTTACAGTAATGGCAATTCCTTGTCAATCACAGTCATTCAAACAAGCTGGCAAGTGTGTCCCAATGAATTTATTATTGCAGTAAAATATAATGGTGTGATTACACTTATTTTCCAGTCTGTAGTGAACAAGTAGCATAAAATGAGTGTCAATAGTCTGGGTCATCCCTAGGCCTCTTAGAGCCTCTTGCTTTTGGATACATTATAGGACTTGGAACTGCTCCACAGCTTGGCTAGGTTTCTTCCACCTCGGCTTCGTAGTTAGCTGAACAACCCTTGCCTTCTGTGACTGTAAAGTCGCTCGATCGGATGGAGCCAGTCAGCAAGCGTGATAGTTCCTTTGTTGCCACGTAAGAGCTCAGGGGATACTCCTAGAATCGAGCTGGCATCGATCCTTGAGTAAAGGAGTCTTGTTGATAACCGAACTACCGCATCACTCTGATTGGGTGACATTCAACACCACTGATCAACCCTGGCAAGATGATAAGCTTCATGTCGGCATCATTGAAGAAAGCTTCAAAGCTATGAGTTGCCAGAGGAATGATGCGCTAAGTCACCTTGTCTTCTGTTAACCTCTCCAATCGTTCATATTCCTTGCGGACTGATGTGAGGGTGCGGGCATGACCACTTTGGCAATAAGACTCAAAGGCTGACCGTTGAGGGCACAAGACCTCTACACCCAAATGTGTGGCCAACCACACCTACACAAATGCTCCACAACCATAGAAGTGTCGGCACCGTCGTAGTGATCGGTCGAGGGCTCGATAAGTCTTTGCTAGGATAACAGGGGCTAGGTCTATCTGATGGGTTATTACCATAAAAGCAATTTCCGCAACTTCAATGTTCACGACTGTCCGACCATGGCTAAACACCAGCTCGCCTAAGAAGCAGACGATGAAACCTCTCAACCACAGCTCATCGCCTACGGAGGTGCGCATCTCAACTATCTTGTCAAAGTAGATCAGTTGTAGCATAGGAGATTGCCCATCGGTACAGATCAATTCACTCAACATAGAGGAATATCCGTCTCACCGCATAAATACAGTGGTCCTAAGGAACTTTGGTAGACAACTCACCTGACGAACTTCCTCCAAAGTAGGGGTCAACTCAATCCTTCCGAAGTAGAATGTGTGATTTGCAGACTTCCAAAATCGGGCGGCTGCACACAGGAAGTAACGGGCGACCTCCACATTTGCAATGTCTAAAAATTTCGTGGAAATTCCCTAAGTCCGTAGCTTGTCACAGTCATCACTTGTTAACTTTCCGATCCATGCCCAGAGGACCTCTGAGCAACTCATTGGTACGACCGTTGTAGGGAAGCCCATGACTGGTGGGGGAGTTGCGGCCTTTCTAGATTCAAGTCTGCAGAACATCATTAAGAGAGTATTCAGAATGACAAATCACTTTGTTCCATGCACACAATATTTCATATAGTCCAATGCAGATAAAAAGGTCATAATTGCTGTCAAATGCTGAGTCATATGTCAATAGCCATCCTGAAACTGTGCGAAGAGACTGCTAAATAAAGCTAGCATGCTCACAGCATAAGGTTATCTGTCTGGTGACGAGTTGACGGACTCGTCGCCGGATAGCTAGGGTTATCAGCCCTGTGATGAGTTGACGGACTCATCACCGGATAGTTAGGGCTATCAACCCAAGGAAAAGGAGTCGGTCCTTGGGTACAAGAAACCAACAACTTGAACCTCCTCTGGACTTAAAGGAATCAAGGAAAGGATGAATGTTGGTCCTAGGATACAAGGAACCAACGACTCGGATCTCGTCCAGACTTAGAGGAGTGCCAAGGAAAAGATAAATACTGGTCCTAAGATACAAAGAGCCTGTGACTCGGATCTCATCCAGACTTAGAGGAGTCACGAGGAAAGGATTAAGGCTGTTCCTAGGATACAAGGAAACAACGACTCGGATCTCCATTGGGACCAGAGGAGTCTCGAGAGAAGGATAAAGGCTATTCCTAGGATAAAAGGAAATAGTGACTCGGATCTCCATTAGGACCAGAGGAGTCTCGAGAAAAGGATAGATGATAGGTCCTAGGATACAAGGAACCAACGACTCCGATCTCCTTCAGATCAGAGGAGTCTCGAGAAAAGGATAAATGCTGTTCCTAGGATACAAGGAGCCAGTGACTTGGATCTCCTCCAGACTTAATGGAGTCACGAGGAAAGGATAAAGGGTTGGTCCTAGGATACAAGAAACTAACGACCCGAATCTCCTCTGGATCAGAGAAGTCACAAGGAAAGGATAAAGGATGTTCCTAGGATACAAGGAAATAGCGACTCGGATCTCCATCAGACTTAGAGGAGTGCCAAGGAAAGGATAAATGCTGATCCTAGGATATAAGGAGCCAGCAACTCGGATCTCCTCCAGACTTAGAGGAGTCTCGAGAGAAGGATAAAGGTTGGTCCTAGGATACAAGGAACCAACGACTCTAATCTCCTCCGGATCAAAGGAGTCTCGAGTAAAGAATACAAGTTGGTCCTAGGATACAAGGAACCAACAACTCGGATCTCCTCCGGATCAGAGGAGTCTCGAGTAAAGGATAAAGGCTGTTCCTAGGATACAAGGAAACAACGACTCGGATCCTCACTGGAATCAAGGGAGTCTTGAAAAAAGGATAAAGGCTGGTCCTAGGATACAAGGAACCAACGACTCGGATCTCCTTTGGATCAGAGGAGTCACGAGGAAAGGATAAAGGCTGATCCTAGGATACAAGGAACCAACGACTCGGATCTCCTCCAGATTAGAGGAGTCTTGAGTAAAGGATAAAGGTTGTTCCTAGGATATAAGGAAACAGCAACTCGAACTTCCTCCAGATTAAAGGAGTCTCGAGGAAAGGATAAATGAACTAGCCAACCGAGAAGCAGTCGGTGACAGTTTGAAAGGTAGGATAGACGAACTATTCAACCAAGAGGCAGTCGGTGACAGTTCGAAAGGCAGGATATCAAGAGAACAATACCAAGAGGTAGCTGACATGCCCCTGGTAACAGGAGGATAATACCAAAAGGCAGCTGACATGCCCTTGGTAACAGAAGGATAATACCAAAAGACAGCTGACATGCCCCTGGCATCGGACTGCTAAGGATGTTGCTAAAAGAAAGGAACAAAGAAAGTTAAGGCCTGGTTAGCTGGTTTAGCCAACGGCGGTCTATCAAAAAACACTTGCTTGTGGGTGCATCCTAAACTATGACTGCCTTGCTCGCTCGCTTGAGGCTATTGATGTTGTAGGACGATGATGGTCGATCCAGATAAATTGTTGCTCAGATTCTGCACTGATATGTGGTGCTCAACTGGATAAGGATTTCACGAGGGGATTGTTTTTTCCTCGTATAAAGAGGACTTGGTGGATGATTTCTGACACTTCCCTTGGTTCATTGTGGTGTCATTGACTGACTTCTTGGGAGCTTGACTATGGCACTGGCTTATAGGTTGTGTTCTCGCCTACTAATTAGGAGAATACTGATGTTCTGCTTTTGCTCCGATCTCGGAGGCTCACGGCTGTTGTTGTCCTTGTTTCTACGCTCGAGCTATGGAGCAGACAACATGTTCTAGACGACGATACTGTCCCAAGAAGGGTCAACCAACAGGACAGCTAACATGCCCCTGGTTGACGGGGAAGGCTACCACCACAAGGCAGCTGACATGCCCCTAGTGTACATATCCTCTACCAGGTCTTTGGCCAAAAAGCCGTTGACATGCCCCTAGCTTGGGACCTAGGGAGACCTTGCAAAGTGGACAAGTAATAATGTATGCAAGAATGATAGTACTATGTTGTATCATCCCTCAGGATTTGGAATGCTAATGATGCCTGCTATGAGAAAAGGAGAAGACCTCAATTCACAAGATACTACCCGGACTTCTAGGCTGTTGGTGGCTCTCCGGGATGGACGATTCAGTAGGTTAGGCTCCATGCCAAACTCTTGGGGACTTAGACCTACTTTTTTGACTTTTGACTTATTTCTTTTCTCCCTCTTAGGCTTGTAGGCTCACTCTAGCCCTCGCTTGGGGGTAATGGGCATCCGAATTTGGAGGGGGCTGCTGGAATTGTATGCAAGGGGTGGCTAGTCCCTTTAGTCGCTTGGATTTTTGGGATGCTTGCTTTGACTCCTCCCCAAGATAAATGGTAGGGATAGAGTTGGCCTACTTGCCTCTTTCTCTTAGGGCTTACTTCTATCTTCGACTGCTGTCTTCTTATTTCTTTTGTGTCCTTTGTGAATATATTTATTTTTTATTTTGGCTCACACTCATGCTCGCTCCTAACATTTTATCTCCCTCTGGAGGTGTAAGTCCTTAGGGAGTTTGGACATATCACCTAACCATGGCTGGGTAGGTGGCTCGCTCGCTTGCTAGAATATCTAGGTAGTATCGACTGAAGAGGTATAAACCCTTCTCAAGTAGGCTAGCTATTCCGATTTTCGTCATCAGGATATGATGTTGATGCTTTTATGCATAGATGCATGCAATCATTAATGCTGTGCACGAAAGTAAAGTACAAATGTTGTGGATTAGACGCGCTTGGATTGTCTTTATTTAGAAATATGCATGCATGATGGAGTAATAGATGATGCATGATGCGCCAAAGGATACTTTGCAAGGCGAGGATACGCGCCTTCCGCTCATTGGTAGTACTTCTTTAGATAACATGTGTTGATTGGCTCAGGTAGCTCGACATTGTCCATATCTTCAAGGATTGCTGCGCCTCCCGAATAGACTTGTTTGATGATGTAGGGACTATGCCAGTTAGGTCAGAATTTGCCTCGACCGTTTAGAAGATGTATGGCCCGTAGAACTAGATCGGCTGGTGCGAAGCTCCAAGGTCGGACTCTTTTCTGATATGATCTGGCCATTCTCGCTTGGTAATAGCGAGCATTGTACATAGCCTGTAGTCTACGCTCGTCAATCAGATTTAACTGGATGTATTTGTCCTCGACCGATTCAGCTTCTTCTAGCTCGACCTCCCTCAAGATTCTGAGTGATGGGATCTCTACTTCAACCTGTAGGACCGCCTCCATGCCATACACCAATGAGTAGGGTGTCGCTCCTGTTGAGGTCCGGACCAAAGTCCTGTAGGCCGATAGTGCATAGGGAAGCTTTTCATGCCAATCTTTATGTGTTTCAGCACTCTTCTTTAGGATCTTGATTAAGTTCTTATTTGTTGACTCCACATCACCGTTCATCTGTGGGCGGTACGAGGAAGATCTGTGATGTTTGATCTTGAGGCTCGGCAGATAGTCCTCCAATCTCTGCGCAATGAAATTCTTGCCATTGTCTGAGGTAATGGAGTGTGGCACCCCGTACCGGGCTATGATATTGTTCTTGATGAACTTTTCTGTGGCTACAGCTGTGATGGTTTTGTAAGAGGCCGCTTCTACCCATTTGATAAACTAATCTATGGCCACCAAGATGTAGTTGTGGCTATTGGATGATGCCAGATGGATGGCTCCAATAACCTCTATTCCCCAAGTAGAGAAAGGTCATGGCGAAGACATATTGTGCAGTTGTTGAGGGGGAGCATGTATGAAGTTCCCATGAATCTGACAGTTGTGGCATTTACGCACGAAGTGACAACAATTTGCCTCCATAGTTGACCAAAAGTAGCATTGCAACATGATCTTCTTGGCTAGCAATATTCCATTCATGTGGGGGCCACAAGTCCCGACATGGATCTGAAGCATCAAGGTATCTGCCTCCTTCTTGTCGACACACCGCAAAAGCATCTGGTTATATGACCTTTTATATAGATGTCCCCCGCCTAACATGTATCTTGACGCCAAGCGCGCCATGGTCTTCTTATCTACTGGTGATGTGCCGGTTGGGAGATCGCTTGATTCCAGGAAGGTCTTGATGTCATGATACCAGGGGAGCTCTGCTGACAGGTCCACTTCTTCTATGCTCATGCAATGGATGGGCTGCTTTGCTCAGGTGACTGATACGTCAACTGAATGCTCTTCAGGTATTGAGAACCAGGAAGCAAGGGTTGCTAGTGCATCTGCGTAGGAGTTTTTGACTCTACTCATGAAGGAGAAGTGCACTTCTTCAAACTCCTTGACGAGCTGCAAGAGATATTCATGATATGGCATGAGCTTTGGATCCTTGGTTTTCCATTTGCCGTTGATTTGGGATATGACTAACATGGCATCCCCGTGCACCTGTAGCTTCTGTGCGCCATGCTCTAATGTGATTTGCATTCCCATGATGCACGCCTCATACTCATCTTCATTGTTGGTGCACTCGAAAGTGAGCTTTCTAGAGAAGGGGGTCATCTGTCCCTGTAGTGTTGACAATACCGTGCCGATTCCTCTACCCCTCTTGTTGACTGCTCCGTCGAAGTATATGTGCCATCGGGACTTGTCTTCTGGCTCCTCGAAATCTGTATCTCTCATGCCGAACAAGATGTCTTCATCCGGGAACTACGTCTGTAAAGGTTTATACCCTAGCAACGGTAGGTCTGCTACTGCTTGCCCCTTCATTGATTTCTGTGTGACGAATGTAATGTCGTACTGAGACAACATCACCTGTCATTTCACGCATCGCCCCACTAATGCTGGCTTTTGGAACAAGTACTTCATGGGGTCAGGCAACATAGGAGGAGGACCGGATATGCCATCATATAATTCCTGAGGCGTTGGGTGGCCCAGACAAGGGATAAATAGATCTTCTCAATGGGACTGTACCTGGCTTCACAATCGTTGAACTTTTTACTCAAGTAGTAGATGGCTTTCTCCCTACGTCCTGTTTCATCGTGTTGCCCAAGGACTGCACCCATGGAGTGTTGGGTGGTGGAGAGATATAGCAGCAAAGGTCGTCCTGGTGTGGGGGGAACTAGGACAGGAGGTTTTATAAGGAGATGCTTGATTTTGTCGAATGCAGCTTGACATTCTTATTTCCAATGGATCTGTGCATTCTTTCTTAACAGCTTGAAGATAGGCTCACAGATGGGAGGAAGCTGTGTAATAAACCGACTGATGTACTGTAATTGGCCCAATAAGCTCCGAACATCCTTCTCAAATTTAGGGGAAGGCACATTGATGATGGCTCTTGCTTTACTAGGGTCGACCTCGATTCCCCTTTAACTGATGATGTATCCCAGGAGCTTGCCAGAAGATACCCCAAATATGCATTTATTGGGGTTTAGACGGAGCTTGTACTTTCTGAGGTGATCAAACAGCTTTCTCAAATAGACTAGATGTTCCTCAGGCTCTTTGGACTTGGCAATCATATCGTCTACGTAGACCTCTATTTCTTGATGCATGAGGTCGTGGAAAAGCGCAGTCATTGCCCTTTGATAAGTTGCACCAGCATTTTTGAGCCCAAATGGCATCACACGGTAGCAAAAAACTCCTCAGGGAGTGATGAAGGATGTCTTCTCCATATCTTCCTTGGCCATTTTGATCTGGTTGTGTAACCATGCCGGCGAGGAGATTCCGCAAAATAAATGCGAAATCGGTCGGCAAAATCACGTCGAAAAAGAAAAATAAAAAGCAAATGTAGGAGTCGCCATCTAGTCTATTATGGAAGACGAGGAAAACCATAAACATGAAAAATCATGCAAATAATAAAAAGAAAGGTCTACGAAAACCAGAAATGCAGGTAAGGATC
>JAMKQA010249230.1:0-13793 GCA_024699735.1 Posidonia australis | reverse complement strand
TTGTAATAGTGTGCATTACTTTCATTTTCGTTCTCCTCACGAGATTCTGTTGTGTAATTTCTGTTGTTATCATTCTCTGTGAGCGGGATAGTTCTAAAGTCTGTGTAAGCATAAAAGCAAGGGCTCTAGCTTCTCGGGGATTGAGAAGTGGGAAGAGCAAGCAAGCGTTGGTGGTGTAGCCAACTAGTAAGTTTGCTGTCTTATTTTTTTAATAAGGGAAAAATCTCAAGAGGGTCTTGAGGAGTGGACTAGGCGGGGTTGCCGAACCACTATAAATTTCTTATCCATATCAATTGTTCTCATCCTCTTCATGTATGTTATTTAAATTGCATAAGTAATTAAGCTTGACTATACTTGTTAAAATTATATCCTTTGTATGCAATTTTCATTAATCTCTAAAAAGTAGTCATAGTAATTAAAAAAATATTAATTCTCTATTCACCCCCCCTCTAGAGGAGCTATTTCGATCCTACAATATGATTATTCAAGTTGAAGCTTCATGTATCATTTTGGGAAAAGTCTTCTAGATTTAATTAGATTACTAACACTTTGAAATCTTTTAGCAAGAATTATTCTCATAATGACTTGGTGAGAAAGATTCTTAAATCACTTATTCTAAAGTGGGAACAGAAAACAAATTCCAATAAGGAAGCTAAGGATATTTCTACATATAACTTTGAGTAGCTTCTAAGAATAATTGAGGAAAGGAAAAAGAAGCACAAAAGAGGAAAAAAAGCATTGCATTAAAGCCTCAATTGCTTCGGATGACTCTAAAGAAGGTGATGATGATGAACTAGCTCTTTTTTTATAAGGAAATTTAATTGATTTATTAGTAAAGAAAAATTTCAAAAGAAATGGTCAAGGAATTCTCATGAAAAACACAAATAAGCTGATGAGGCACTCGTGTGCTTTAAGTGCAACAAGCCTGGCCATATAAAGAGAGATTGTCCATTAAAAAATGAAGACATCCACCAAGGGAAAAAGGGATTAGAAGAAAAAGATAGCCCCACATGCTACTTGAGATGATAGTAATGCATCTTCAAAGAATGAATCATTGTCGGAAGATGAGGAAGCGCACACGTGTTTCAGGGCACAAGAAAATGAGGCAACATCTCATTATCTCGTAGAAGCTTTTTCTTTGAATGAATTATTTGATGATGGATCGAGAGATTTCTCTAGAGGAAAGTGAATAAAGAAGTATGTAAATTTTTAATTTTAATACTTGTTTATTGTAAGTATCTTTAATCTTAAGAAGTAATGAAATAATTTGACAAGAAAATAAAACAACCACAAAAAAGATGAGAGACAATGAAAAAGACAAATAAGATTTATAGTAGTTCGGTCAAACTTCAGCCTAGCCTATTCCTCGAGATCCCCTTGAGATTCTACTAAAACTAAACATTTATTTGTTGGTAGATCTTATCAACTCCTTGTACACCCCCTTTCCACTTCACTACAAGAAAAACATGCAAAGTCATTGCTAAGTCCTTGTTATAGTGTTTACCGAGGACTATTTATCCTCGGAAAAAAATAACTCATTAAATCAATATTGTGAGGATATATCCTCACAATGTGCTTATGACATAATAGCGAGAAAATTGCGAGGAAAAGATTCCTTGCAATCTTCTCGTTATATCCTTGGCATCCTCTCGTAATATTCTCGTTAAGTGCTCGCTACATATGTGAGTGTAACGCCCTGCCCCCTAGGGTGCTACCTCTCAACCTAGCTACATGGTTTTTTTTAAAATCTTCTATTTCAATTACAATCATGTTAATTATGAAACTAAGTCTAAGTACACTCAGCAAAATAAAGCTAATAAACAACAGAAAATTAAAAATAACTAAACACTCACCAGAATCCCTAATGTGTGGTAGTGTGACTCCTTCTATATGCATTAGTGACCAACGGTTACTATCTTGTACCTACCAAAAATATAAAACAAAGTATACGTGAGCGACCACTCAAACGGTCACCCAACACACACCTCACCTGACAACTCGACACACCACGTCGAGAAAAGAGGTGTAACTATGCCACAGACACACACACAAACATAGGCATCTCATCCGAATGCTGAACACTAAACTAAGGCAATCCACTATTACTCGGCAAGCAACAAAACCTTAAAACTATACTTTTGAAACCTTTCTTTCTATTTTCCTTTTAAAATCATATACATGCGCTTTTAAAATCTTTTATGCATTATTTGAAATGGTCACAACAAAACACTGGCCACAAGCAGTTGTTGGGGACAAAGTTTCCAAAACTGCTGCATTACTATAGATTGCCGTAGCAAGCCTGTCACGGCCTGTAGCCTCCTAGTCGTGTTGTTCGGCGCCAAGCAACCGATACTAGTCACAAGCAGTTCATCGAAGTGCAACTAATGTACTGTGCCTAAGGATGAGGCACAATCGTGTTGCTCGACCACCCAAGGATGTCATCATACCCTCTGGTCCTAGCAACACGCATTGTCGAACTCTTGACCCCAGCAACAGAAAACTCTAGAAAACCTTTCAAAAATATTTGCAAACTATGCAACTCTCTTTTTCTAAAACCTTTGGAAAACCATTAAATATCTTTCAGAAGCTTACCAAAGTGTTGTGCCTAAATGCGACACAAAAAACAAAGGCCAAGAAGTCATAAGCAAAACACAACCTCGACAGCTTCCTTGTCAGGCCTAGGCAAAAGAACCTTAGGAGCCTCTAGGTTCATGAGCACAATGCTCAACCAACGACCACAACACAAGAAAAATACTACTAAAAGCGTCCTCTGAGTGTCAAACCCACCTAGAAGATACCACAGCAAAGCAATTGCAATCAGAACTCTACGCTCTGACGCCCAAGTGTACAACACCTACTGGCTCGTGTCCCTCAGGAGCATAGTCAGATTGGCTCAAACATCCAAAACAGTGCCATTGAATACTCCATTCATTGCACCACACACACAAACTGGTCCATCATGTGATCCTAGAGTTAATTATAAATCCTAATGTCCAATCTACACCATTAAAGGGGAGAGCTTAGAATTACTAAGTTCTATAGTTTATTATTCTACCCACACCTGTGGTGGACTCTTGCTAATTCATTTTAGGTTAACCCTAAATCCTTTCTAATAATTCTCTTAATTGTTTATATTTATTATTAATTGAGCAAACTAAGGGAAAGCCCTCAAAATGCACTACCAGTTGTTAAACATCGGAGAGGCAATGTTCAACGTTGAACGTTGCAATCCTAGGCGTTCAACGATCCTAGCTCAAAATCTTTTATTAAATCATCCTAAGTCTAATCCATTCTCTAACAATTTATTTAAGGGATAAGCACCTAACTAATTAACATCATTAACAACTCTTATTAATCAAGAAAATATTCCAAACTAGCATGCAAAGCAGCCAAGGGTGTTGAACGTTGGAAACCCAGCGTCCAACGTTAAACGCCCAGAAGTTGGCGTTTAACACCCAGACCCTTGATTCTACAATAAATCCATTAAATCCTAGCATGCTTCTATTCCAATTTAATCAGGTAACAATACAAAACCCAAACACCTTTATTAACTACCACATGAAATTCATAATCCAAAATTAAACCCCACTTAAGGGGAAAATACTAAGATAACATTCTAGGGTGTTATACGCCCAAAATGGGACGTCTAACGTTGAACGGCCCAGTCCGGGCGTTCAACACACTGAATCAAGAGGTTCACCTAAAACCTCCCAACTAGGCAAGCAAAACTCCACAAAACGCTCAACCCATCACGTTAGATGGATGGGGACCACTACACACATTCATGCATTCAAACAACCCTTCAAAATAAAATTTAAAACATCTAAGAGGGTGTGTACCTTGCACCCACGAGGCGAGCCAAACTAATGATTCGAAGCTCTCCAAGTGCTCCTCTCCACGCCTCGAGCACCCTCCGGGCACTACGCCACTGGAGTCACACACACAACAGCCACAACCCTGGAATCAATGGTGCAACTAAGGAGAAAAGAAAGAGAAGAAAGAAGAAGAGGAATGAGTACTAAGGTCCATACCTCTCTCATCCTCTCCCAAGCTCCCATGCTCTCGTGGAACCACCAGAGAACACCCCATGCCACCAGAGAGTGGAGGAGAAGAAAAAGGGAAGGATTCTTCCTCGAGAAGCCAAATATATATAGGTAGCAGCAACTCAGAGCGTTGGACGCCATTAAGCAAGCGTTCAACGTTAAACGCTTGCATGTCGGCGTTTAACAACTTGAGTCTCAAGTATTGAACATTCCGGATCTGGCGTTCAATATTGGACGCCCCAACACAAGCGTTTAACACAAGAAGATGCCAAGCCACTCCAAAAACATGTGTAGAACGATGTTAATCCTGCGTCTAACATTAGACACAACACTTCTAGCATCCAACACATCCCAATTCCAAAATAAATATTTGGCCTAATTGCTACCTAGAAAACTAGGTCATTACAGTGAGATTGTATTGTCGTTCAAGATTTAACGAGGACATTACAGGGACATCTCCTCATTATTCCTGATGAAAGAAACTATTTTAGCGAGGACTTGGTGAGGATTAGTCCTCGCTAATTCTAGGCAATAAAAAAACAATACGTTATAAAATTGAATCTGCTAAAATATAAATTAATATACCTACTAAAATGACATTCAAATACATTCACAAGTATATTAAATTACACATATATTATACATAGACAAATTTTATAAAAAAAAGTTTCAATTGATCATACAACATAAGATTTTACACAACCATTTATTTCCAAAATAGTAGCTAATACAATATTGAAATGTCTTAATACAAGTCACTCGATTTAATACAAGTCAAAACGATATATTACATATCATTATCTTTAAGAACTAACTTACTTTCCTTTACCTTTTGAAGATGATGCATGAATGGAGCGACGACGGCGTGTATACTCCTCGTAATCCTTCTCGTCGTTACTTGGGAAATCAACTTCCTGCTCACCCTTATATTTTCTGATTATAAAAAACAAACTAAAATATGTTATGATGGATAATAATTATATTATAATGTTGAATTCAACATGACAATTTATGCATATCAAAAAATTTAAAACTAAATAAAACTTTACCTCACAAGTCGATATTTTAAAGCATGTATTTCATATTTTATTTCATTCCTTATTTTAGTTCTTATTCCATTTCTTATTTCTGAGCATATTTCGGCTCTAAAACCCTTTTTTAATGTAGTTGTCATCTATGACAACTAAGAACTGAAGAACTCTAGATCAAATGAAGCAGAAGGCTAAGTTAAAGAATTGTACTGCCAGTAGAAGCCGTAGAATAATCAATAGTAGACTCTTCTGAGTAGTATGGATCCAAACCACCTAAGCCTTACTTTCTTGATGAACTACCCACATTCCTTTCCATTGAAACTTGATTTCAAAGTTTCTTGTCAAAGGCTAGATATTCATCGACATTATCATCCCTAAATTTTTATTGGTATAAAAAGGTGAATCTATCCTGTATAAATAAACACAAAAAGTTAGTTAGAGATAATATAAGATATAAGTGTATATTATTAAAGTAACTTTAATTATAGCCATGATTACTTACAAGTATATCTTTCGCACTTGCATTTGACCTACTAGTGTGGGATGTAGTCTACCACTCAGCCACTGTAGGTTTCCAGCACAGTTTAGTGGTCTGTAACAATTGAAAGATACGTTATAAATTTAGAAGATATCCATGATAAATTATGTATTTTTCAAAAATCTCTCAAAAACTACTCTAGGATCACAAACTACACCAGACTAGTTTTTGTTAGTAGGGAACCGGCAACATTGATTATAATAAAAAAACTACACTAGATTAGTTTAAATGAAAGAGATGACCATGCAATCAACCATTCTAAACCATGAATTATATGAATTTGCTAATAAAAAGATGTTCAGAACTTCACAATTGGAATAGGAAACAAAAACCATTGAAAGAATGAAACCAATACAAAAATAAAAAAATTTGTGCAGTAGTTGAAATGAAATGCTTTTAATTATAAGAGCACTAAAAGCTTCACTTAGATACTTTATTTTGTCAAAAAGGATAAGCCATGAATGCAATTATCCAAGAATAAATCTTATTGCCTTGAATGTAGTTATCCAATAATAGATATTCTTGTCATGAATTTCAATAACTAAGCCTTAGGTAGCGTTTGGTACGTTGGAATAGAGACTGAAATGGACTGGAATGGAATAAGAGAATTCCATTCCAATGTTTGGTACAAAAAAATATTTGGAATAGGCATGGGAATGAAATTCCCTTGGGAATCAAATTTCCATTGAATATGGAAATTTCATTCCTTTCCGAGAGGTAAGGAATTTGATTCCCATTTCATTGGGAATCATCCTAAAAACGTCGTGTACCCTCCTCTACGGTCGTTTCTCCTTCTCCGCAGCTATCCCTCCACCTCTACGGTCGTTTCTCTTTCTCCGCAGCTATCCCTCCTCCTCCATGGCGTGTTTCCGACGTCTGTCACCCTTAGTCATGGAATGTGGACCGAGTTGGGTCGACCCGATCCAAAAATGTAAGGGCCCACCTGGGCCTGGATAATGCCAGGCCAACCCATTGGCTGGACCGGGCCGAGCAAGGCCTAGCCTCTTTTAACAGACCATGGGCCCGACATGGCCCACGACCTATCGATGGGCCAGGTTGGGTCAGCCCGGTCCATTGGGCCAAAATTTAAATTTTAAAATTAAAATTTGTTATTAATAAAAAAAATATTTTTAATACATTAAAAAAAACATAAAAAAAAAATACAAAAGATGTTTTACATAATTGCACAGTAACATTCTTGAGGAACTTTACAAATACTTTTTTCTGTACGTCCTCCCTCTTCCTCTACGGCCTTCTTTCTTCTACAACCATGTCTTTTTTGTATTTTTTTTGCTTTTTCGTCTTCTTTACCTCTCTTTTTTGTGTATGTATTTTTTTTACAAAAAATATTGATATTTTTTATTGTCTTCTTTTCCTACAAATTTTTTTTATTCTACTAAGAATATTTTGTTAATGCTAATTTAGAAAGGATTATCTATGTTAATGCTAATTTAGAAAAGATTATCTATGTTAAAACTTTTATGTGTATGTGTATATTGTAGTGTGTATGGGAAAAAATTATTTTAATTTTTTTTCAAAATTGACAGGATATTTTTGTTAATATGTAATTGTTAATCTTCCAAATTTTATATTTCCATTTAGATTCTGTTCTTATGTATCAAATATTAGAAATGAATTGTTTGTGAATTCCATTCTGCAATTCCATTACATACCAAACACAAGAATGGAATAAATCTATTCCATTCCATTGCATTCCAAATTCCATTCCATTCCTATCTATTTTCATTCCAGTGTATCAAACGCAACATTAGGGTATTGCCATTATACTGCTATGTTTCCTATATATACAATCTAGATCAATATGAATAACAAAGCTTATCGGACAGGATTTTTGACTTCATGCGCTGTGTAGTCCTGAATATTCTTGTTTATCCATGTCAAATAGGTTGCTACATGCTACAGCCTGAATATCAATGTATTCACATGATAACCTAGAATCCTCAACACATTGTGGTACAAAAACCATGTGGTATAAAAACCAGGAAAGTGTTGCTTGGTTGGAACATGAACACATGAATCATGATCGCACATGTACTACTGTAAAGTCCCCATAAAACTGTCAATATCTGTGTTATAGAGGGGGCTTGAATTTGAAAATGTTGTTTGGTACTATTTGAACCACAGCACTAATTGGACATAGTAAGCTCCGCATGATTTAGTTATATTCAACATTTGGAAGTATAGCGTGGCATAGTTGTGGACCTTAATTAGTTATTTGATGTTATCCATATTTTCCAAGTTCAATTCTGGATCTTTTTTACCCTTACCTTTTTGCCAAAGCTACCTCTTTTGCCAAATCTAATGAGCTGACCATTCATGTGGGAGAGAATGGACACGAGTTATGCTGCATCTAGCACTTGGTTTTCCTTCGATAACTGTTACATGTCAAAGTCTCTAGGATGTGGATGCCAAGTGTGGATGAATCTCAACAACGCAGGTCACCTAACATATGATTCATTGTTAGCAAGATGTCTAATGCAACACTTCCTAGACATTCACCTTTCAGGAAACACCAAAACAACATGACTAAAAAAAACAAAGGAATTACTTTCTGTATCACCTAGAAATATGATATGATCTTTTAAAATTTTCAAACAAAGGAAGTTATTGCATGACTTACTACTTATTTCATATGTCTTACTAATGTTATTTTGCCTTCCTCACTTCACTAATGTCCCAAGCAATAAACTTATCTTACTAGAACTATTTTCATATTGCACAGAAATATGATATGATAATTGAATTTTTCGATCAAGGATTGCGTGAATTGCTTCTTATCTTCGTATGTCTAATTAACGATATTTTGCTTACCTCAATTAACTGTTGGTGCAGCTAATAAACTTATCTAACTTGGAGTTTGACTATATCAATTCATATGATTCTTCCTCCCAGATCAAAAAATATGAACAAAATATATCAATCCATATTTCATTCCATGCATGATATTTAAATTAAAACTAAATTATGATATGTTCCAACATCCAAAACACTAGAATATTTCTAATGACAACAGAAGTTGTCTTATTTCTAACCCACTAGTATATCATCAAACTGATACCAGTAGCAGTTGAAATATAAACAAAGTTCCTAAAGACCATTACTATAAAAATATCTTTACTAACTCAGCTCGAAGATCATTGTGGCTTCTTGATCCGCTCGTAGAGCGAATTTCTTACTTTCGTCGATTTGACTTCCCAACTGTAGATTTTCTTGGAACTCTACATCTGTGGGAAAAAGATCATAGAGTTCATTCCACCTAGCTTTAATATTAATCAATAATATATATGTTAATTCCCAAATATACAATAATAAATAGAAATTCAATTAAATTTAAACATTAATTACTTCTTTGGTGTACACCAATGCGGAGAAAATGTCTTGGCTACATGATAATCATCATGAGGCTTAAAGTATTTTGCCAATGCATCTATTCGTGCTCTATAATAGATATCGTTCATTTTTTTTAAATTAATTTTGTAAAAGGCACACGATAATCCTCCTTGGTACATCCAGGTGAAAGTGTAAACTTGCTCTATATAAATCCAACATCATTATTAATTTAATATACTAATTGTTTAAATTAAAGTTAAAGATAAAAATTACTTATTACTAATAGCACATCAAACATTTTTTCCTTCTCATTTGAATGCAAATGTGATTACTGGTACTCAATGGTCGAAGCATAAGATTTAAAAAATTTTGTAATCTCTGATGAGATCCTATTACTTTTCTTGAAATTATTACAAATAAATTAGGTAAAGTACAAAAAAAAGTATTCCATGTTTACTAACACCAAATTTTAAAAAAAAAGTTACCCGTATGAGTCAAACTTCAGAAGAGGTCATGGTCCATGAGAAACTTTAGCATAACTTCCTTGTTGTTCTTGTTATTTTTTAATAAAATTAAACATTTGTTAGTAATTATATTTAATATAAAGACTTAAAAACTATAATTTCATGATTTTATTTACTTGCTATAGCTGGAGAGAGAGACTCAGGTTGGACATGGCGTGCAGTACTACTCTATGGAGTAGTACTATGCCTAATCACAAGAGGTAGGAGCCTCAATAGCTGTGGTCGGAGGTAGTGTCAGACCCTGAGAACGAATGTTTAACACCTGTAAATTCATTTTGTAATTATTTACATTTTAATGAATTTATTCCCAGACAGGTGTTATTGTTCCAAGGCTTGTTTGTGTGTTTTGTGATTTTGGGCTTGAGCATTGTAGGTTGGCTTCTGGTTGTATGTTCCTATGCGTGGTTGGCACTGTGCATTGTGGCACTGTGCTTGTGGGCCCGTGTGTGGGTCCATGTGGGGCCCATGTTTGAGGGCCATTTGGTGAAACTGGTGGCTGGCGTGTGCTTGGAGCCAGTGGGTGTGGTCGGTGTGCTCGTGCAAGGTTTTGGTGGTTGGAGACACGTAGGTGCGCACGCGTCCAGTTACTACGTGCACATGGCTTTACAAGCCCACTCGCGCCGCGCTCCTCCGTCGCTTGCCGTCCATCTTCTTCTTCTTTCTTCTCCTCCTCCTCGGGCGCACACCTTTCCTCGCCCACCTCTCCTTCCCTTCCTCTTCACCCCTCTCCTTCCCTTCCCCCTTCTAACCCCCTTCTTTTCTCCACCTGTCACCCCCGTTCTCCCTCGTTCCTCTGTTTCGTGTGCCGACGAGAGAGAGTGTGTGTGTGTGTGAGGCGAAGGTGGTCGTGTGGCTTGACGATAGTGTGGCTAGAGCTTCGGAGGTCAAGGAAGCTCTGTTCGAAGCTCCGGGTGACACGTGGATCGTCGGTGGTGGTTGGTTGGCTGGAGATTGGGCGTTGGGTCGTTGGAGAGCTCATTTCAGGTACGCACCTCATCCCATGTTGTAGAAAGCATGAAAATGGTAGAAAAATGATAGGAATGCATGGAATCTAGGTGAATTTACATTCCTAGAATTTATTGTGAATTTAATATATTTTATGGTGGTATTTATGACCATTTATGGCGATGTGTGGTTTTGGGTTCTTTTTGACCCCCGTGGCTTCTCGAATTTATTTCTCCGTGCATGATAAATGGATTTGGTTTTGTTTGTGTAGATTTAGTGTAGACTCGAGGGTTTACCATATATGTTTTAGTTGGATTTTGTGGTACTTGTTTTGACGGTCCGCCCTTAGTTCCCATTTTGGGCGATCTTGTAGGTGGTGCCTTGGGCCGTTTTCTGATTTTGGAGAAAACGACATACCGAACCATTTCTGTATGTCATTTTTCTGTCAGATTAGGTCCTTTGGTCGAAATTCGGTCGACTGAATCTCCTCGGTCTACCGTTTTTGGTTTTGAGTGTTGACCGTTGTGCTCCAATTCGGTTGATTGGATTTATTCGATCTATCGAACTAGGAACTTTCGGTCAATCGGTCCGGTTTTCATTCTGCCATTTTAGGTGTCTACACCTATGTTAGTCAACCGATTCTGGTTGGTCTTCCAATTCAGGAGATTTTTGTACATCGAGCCCATTTCGGTATGCCGAATCAGGGCTTAGTTGTTTTATAAAATATGATTTTCGTGGATTTTCCGAATTGGTTTGTTTTGCCCATTTAGGATGAGATTGTGGGCCATCAGTGGTGATCTTGTGAGACACCTGATGTGCCATTTTGTTGAGGTTTTTGAATAAGTTTCCAAAGATATAAAATGGTTTGAAAATGGTTTTCAAAGAGATGTGTTGGCCCATTTTGGAAAACAGTTTTCCTGATTTTTTGTGTGCGGGCCTAGACACCATGGGATCGTATTGTCGGGACCAAGGAATGTGACGACATTCTTGGGTAGTCAGGCATGTCTCCCTAGTTGAAGTTGGGGGTCGAGATATCTAAGGCTGAGGGTCGTCGGATCTTGGAGGTATGAGACTCCTTGACTGTCGTCTCGAGGCTAGGGTTGTGGTTCACGAATTGAGGTGTCTTGTGGTATGACGGGGAGGTATGATACTCCTACTATTGTTGTGAGCGCTGAGGCTAGGGTGTTGTCAGGTGTGGAGGTATGACACTCCCTTTTAAGCATCATGTGGAGGACGTCGTGAGGTGGCGTATCCTATGTTAGCCTGTGCAGGTGGGACTCATGCCCCGTAGCTGGTAGCGTCCCGAGAGACAGGACAGCCTTCCCAAAGAGGGGTTGGCTTTGTGAGGATTTTTCAGGTGGGAGAATCATGAGAAGGTAATCGTCCTTGCATAGAGTAGCTTCACCGTAGTAGTGCAGTGTACCTTGGTGGATGCTTGTGGCCAGAGTTGGTTGCCTAGCGCCAGGCATTCTGACTCACTGTGTGTGGTTTTTGCCATTGAGGCCTCGTTTGTGGTTTTGGACAGGTAGAGTCCTGTTTTGCTGTTTTGGCGGATGTGGGTTGTGTTTGCTGTGGTTTTCTGCCTTATGGGCTTGATTGTGGGATTTTAGAGAAAATGATTTGCGAAATGATTTTTAAAGAAAATTAATTATAATTTTGTTTTCCGTCGTTTTCGTGGGATACTTACTGGATGACTTTTGTCACTCATGCTTTTCTTTGTGGTTTTGTGTTGCAGGTGCAGACATGCAGATGGGTTTAGCATAGTGCATATAGTTCAGAGTCTCGTAGCCGCACACACAGATTCTTGGTAGATTATATTTCTATTTAGCTTTTAATTTCCTATAATTTAATTTGTTTTAAATTATTATGGGAATTGGGGGCATGTCAAATCTCGTATTAGAGCTCCAAGTTCATTAGGTTGAGCCTAGAGTGTCCAGTCTAGAGACTTTATAGGTTTGCATGCATGGTAGAGTCTGCACGAGGTTCTCTTCTTGGTTTTCTTGTTGTTGTTTTGTGGTGCAGGTGTTTTACCTTTCTTCTCGCAGAATGCCACCTCGTGGGTGTAAGGGCAAGATCCTTATTGAGGAATTCGAGCCCCAAGAGGATGTAGGCGGATGGAAGGCAGTTTGTGCTGAATTGCGGAGCTTGGCACACGGGATCTCCCATGCCTTCAGCAAGAGTAGTGCTAGTGAGTTGTCAGGTAACCCATGGTTGAGTCAGTTCATGAAGCTTCGTCCGTCGTCGTTCAAGGGCAAGGTCGATGCTGAGGAGAGCGAGGCCTGGCTAGAGAAGGTGGTGAAGATGCTGGAGAGCATAGCGTGCCCAGAGGAGCATTGGGTGCTGTTGGCATCTTATCTGCTTGATGCTGAGGCAGATAAGTAGTGGAAGTCTGTGAGGCGGCTGAAGTTCCAGGACTCAGTCACTGTTAGCATCTAGTGGAAGGATTTCAAAGTGGCCTTCTATGACAAGTATTTTCCCGCTCATGTGAAGGAACAATTTTGCCGAGATTTCCGGAGTCTGGAGCAGGGCATAATGTCAGTGCTCGAATATGAGACTGAGTTCGCCCGGCTGGAATGTTTCGCTTCTGCTTATGAGTCTGAGGAGGAGCGGACATAGAGGTTTTTGGATGGCTTGAACCCAGGACTACGGGTGAAGGTGCTGGGTTGTCGATGGCAAACTATGGAGGACATGGTTGGGATGGCTTATCACTTCGAGGCAGATCATCAGAAGTATCTGGAGAGTCGTCCCAAAGGGAAGGGTAAGTCTTCTTTTACCTCTCAATTCTCTTTCTCTGGTCTTCCAAGTTCTAGTAGTTTAGGTAACCTTGAGAAGAAGTAGAAGGGGAGATCTAGTTTTTCCTCTGCAGGCCAGCGGAGTTTTGTTGGGAGTAGCGGAGTTGGCATCAGTCAAACAGGGTCCAGTGCTTCCAAAGGGAACTAGTGCTTCAACTGTGGTCAGGTGGGCCATATTGCTGCATTTTGTCCTCATCCTCGACAAACCCCAGCTCCAGTGGTGTGCTACAACTGTGGAAATGCAGGACATGTTCAGAGATCTTGTCCGGAACCGCCTAAGAAGGCAGGAAGTGCGCCACAATAGCCGACTAGGGGACATGTGTTTACCTAGACATGGAAAACGGGCTGGGCTGGGCTGGGTCGGCCCGCGAAACGTGCAGCCCGCCCGGGCTCGGGCCGGCTTCACTGATGTGTGGGCCCAGCCCACTAGGCCAAAAAAAAAAATTTTAAATTTTTAAAAAAAATAATTTATTATTATTTTTTTTTTCAAATACAAAAAAAGTATTACATGTTTACATAAAAAATACAAAAGATATTTACAATATTTGTTTTACATTTATTTACATAAA
>JAMKQA010249229.1:0-17731 GCA_024699735.1 Posidonia australis | reverse complement strand
AAAACATGAAAAAAGGACAATAGCATGCAAGCTTATGCTAGATAAAGAACAAAGATAACATGAATATTATATAGCATGAGAAGCAAATAAACATGTTTATTACAAACTTTCATGAATCATAGAACAACAACAACATATATCATGAGTTTTAAAGCATGTTCTATCACATTTTTAAAATTTGCATTCAAAGGGAAAAGAGGGGTAGAATGCCTACCTCTTATGATGTCTCCTTCTTGAAATATAAGAAATGAGAATGATCCTTGTTGCTTTGGGAAGGACCAAGGGTGCTTAGGATGCAAGGGGGAGCTCCAGAACACGAATTTTGGTTGTTGGGTGGAAGGAGAAACTCAAGCAAGAACTTGCAAAAGTGCAAATCTGTTTCTCAGATTTCAGCACTAGAGTTTTTCTCCCAAAGTGTTGTCCTTGGAATGGTTGCTATGGAGCTCTATTTATAGGGATCCAGGGATGGGTTACACAAGAGAAACCAAGGGTCTTGCAAACGAAAAGCCTCGAATATTCGTTGGCACATTCGTTTGCAAGGGTAACAGCCCGGAAGATGGAAGGTCAGCAGCCAGAACTGGGCGCCTGCTTGGTGCGCTTGGTTGGTGCGCCTAGTTGGTGCGCCTGCTTGGTGCGCCAACTTGGTGTGCCAACCCTGCCTAGATATTTTGATTGGGGCTCTGGCTAATGGGTTTAGGGCTCGGTTCAAGGGCTGATCACATCCAAAGCAACATAAGGACACTCATTCCTGGGTCACCTCAAAATCGGGGTGTCTACACCTCGTCTTCCATTTTAATAGACTAGGTGGCGACTCCTGCATTTTGCATTATTTTATTTTTTTGCCATGGCTTTGCCAACTTTGGCACACATATATTATTTATTTGTGGCCACCCCCAATGGCATGGTTACACCAATGGTGTTAGGTTAGGGTGTGTTCTGATGCAGCATGGCAATGTTATTGCATATGCTTCACGCCAGTTGAAGGATCATGAGAAGAACTACCCGACCCACGATTTGGAGATGGCTGCCGTAGTGTTCACTCTCAAGCTCTGACGACACTATCTCTATAGGGAGCAGTTTGAAGTCTTCACGGATCATCAGAGTATGAAGTATATCTTCACGCAAAGGGACCTCAACCTGAGGCAGCATCGCTGGGTGGAGTATTTGAAGGACTATGAATTCAGCCTGTCCTACAATCTTGGCAAGGCCAACGTGGTCGCCGATGCTTTGAATCGGCGTATGCACGTGATGACGAGCCTGATGATCAAGAAGTGGACCATGTTGGAGGATCTGGTGAGCTGCAAGCCAAAATGGCAAGCTCGGGGAACGGTTGGTGCCTAGGTGGCCAATCTATATGTTCGCCTGAAGCTTTTAGAGTTTATTGTCTCTTGTTAGCAACTGGATCTGTTTATTCAGGCAGTGTTTGAGAAGCTTGAGGCTGGTGGAGAGCCTCATTTCTATGTTGGGCCATATAGAGAGCTGAGGTATGATATGCGTCTATATGTGCCCCAGTATGAGGAGGCCAGGCAGAGGTTGTTGGATGAAGCGCATCGGTCTTGGTACACCATACACCCTAGTAGTACAAAGATGTACCGAGACGTGAAGCAGAACTTTTGGTGGCCTAGCATGAAGATGTTGTTGACCATGTGGCGAGGTGTACTACCTGCTAGTTGGTCAAGGCACAACACCAGAGACCTGGAGGGACCTTGCAGCCCTTGGATATTCCTATGTGGAAGTGGGAGTACATCTCGATAGACTCTATGGCTGGTTTGCCGCGAACTCATAGGAAGAACGACACCGTGTGGGTGATCGTGGATCGGCAAACCAAGTCTGCTCACTTCTTGGTCATTCGGGTGAAGCTTCTGATGCACCACCTGGCGGAGTTGTATGTCTCCGAGGTGGTGAGGCTGCATGGTGTTTTGGTGTCCATCGTGTCGGACAGAGACACGAGGTTCACCTCAAGGTTTTGAAGAACTCTGCAGGAGGCCTTTGGCACTGTGCTCAACTATAGCATGGCATTTCATCCTCAGTTGGATGATCAAACAGAGAGGACTATCCAGACGCTGGAAGATATGCTCAGAGCATGTTCCTTAGACTTTCAAGGGAGTTGGGAGGACCATATGCCACTGATTGAGTTTGCCTACAATAATAGCTATCACTCGAGCATCGAGATGGTGCCGTATGAAGCTTTGTATGGTAGGCCATGTAGATCACCGATTTGCTAGAGCGAGGTGGGTGAGAGTCAGTTGCTTGGTCCTGAGCTTGTGCAGTTGTATGTGGACAAGGTGGATTTGATCCATAGTAGGCTGTTGGCTGCACAGAATCAACAAAAGAGCTATGCCAATAGGAGGTAGAGACCACTGGAGCTTCTAGTGGGAGACTATGTGTTTCTAAAGGTATCGCCAACCAAGAGTGTCATGTGGTTCAGGAAGCGTGGCAAGCTGAGTCCTAGCTATATTGGCCCGTACCAGATCACCTAGAGGATCAGTGAGGTTGCCTATCTATTGAATCTACCACCAGAGATGTCATTTATGCACGATGTGTTCCATGTCTCCATGCTGAGGAAGTGTCTGGCTAACGTTTCACATGTGATTCCAGTTCAGCTAGAAGGGCTCCAGGAAGATTTGTCCTTTGTGGCGAATGTCGTCGAAATTGTTGACCACAAAGAGCAAGTTCTGCGGTACAAGGTGATTTCGCTAGTCGTGGTGCGGTGGCGGCATCATGGAGCCGACAAGGCCACGTGGGAACGTGAGGAAGCCATCCTAGCCCAGTACCCATATCTTTTTGCTTAGTGATTTCGAGGGCGAAATCTTCTTTTAGGGGGGTTAAGATGTAACACCCGTAAAATTCATTTTGTAATTATTTACATTTTATGAATTTTATTCTTAGACGGATGTTACTATTCTGAGGCCCTTGTGTGGTTTTGTGTTTTTGGGCTTGGGTCTCATGGGTCGGCTTTTGTTCACGTGTCCATGTGCATGGTTTGGCACTGTGCATTGTGGCACTATGCTTGTGGGCTCGCGGTCATGGGCTGTAGATTGTGGCTGATGGTTGGGTAGTTGGCTCGTGCTTGGGAGTTGGCGGTTGGTCTGTGTGCGGCGAGGCTGGTGAGTTGCCAAGGATTGGCCAGTGTGCACGTGCCGGAGGTTGGCGAGCAAGTGCATGGTGACCTATTTCCCCGCGTATTTAACGCGTGTAGGGGGCGAGCCTTCCCCAACTACCGGAACTGTAGCCTAGCCCTAGCCTTCTTCCCTCTTTTCTTTTCCTCCTCTCTTTTTGCCCTCCACTTCTTCTCCATCTTCTTCCTCACTCCTCCTACCACTACAGGTGGCTGCAAGAGACAGAGAGAGAGAGAGACAAGAGTAGGAGACGAGAGGTGGAGGCCCTCGGTGGCTTGTGGCGGTGCGGGTGCCTCCGGAGCAACGTCCTTGGGGTCGTGGAGTGTCGAAGGACGTGCATGGCTACTGAAGTTTGTTGGAATTCGTCGAAGGTCATTTTCAAGTACGTACCTCCAATTTAATGTGTAGAAATAATGTAAAATGGTAGAAATGCCTAGGGTGCATGTAATCTAGGCTAAATTTAATATTTTAGAATTTTGGGAATTTATTGTGGTATTTTTTGGCATTTATGGCGGTTGATGCATTTTTGGTCATTTTGACCCTTCTGCCTTTCCGATTTTATATCTTGATGCATGGTGAATGAATTTTTGTTTTGTTTGTTGGGATTTGGAGTAGACTCGTGGGTCTACATCTTATGTTTTATGCAAGATTTTTGGTGCTTGTTTAGGGGGTCTGATCCGAGGACCTAGTTGGGTCGATTTTGGACAGTAGGGTTTGAGTCATTTTCTATTTTTCACAGAATTCGGCATACCGAACCATTTCGGTATGCCGTTTTTCTGTTAGATTAGGTCCTCTAGTCGAAATTCGGTCGTCTGACTTTAGACAATCGCCCATATCAGGAGATTTTGGTCGACCGAACCAGTTTTGGTATATCAAATTTGGCTTGAGTGTTGATTGTTGACTTGATTCGGTCGACCAACCCAGATCGGTCTACCGAACGAGGGATTTTTGGCATATCAAACCTGTTTTTTGCCATGCCGATTCTGGGCCCAAATATGCTTAAAAAATGTGTTTTCTAAGGACTTTCTGGATTACAGTGTTTTGTCCCTCTAAGATGGGATGGTCGTCAATGGTGGTCCCTTGGGACACCTACCGCGTCACTTTGCCGAGGTTTTGGAAGAATTTGCAAAGATATGAAAATGGTTTTGGAAATGAATTTCAAAGAAATAGTTAGCACGTTTTGGAAAATGTTTCCCTGGTTTTCTGTGTGTAGGCGAGATAGTGTGGGACCGTATCGTCGGGACAAGGGAATGTAAAGACATTCTCGGGTGATCGGGCATGACTCCCTGGTCGAGGTCGGGGGGCCGAGATACCTGAGGCTAAGGAGTGTTGGGTCTTGGAGGTATGAGACTCCTTGACTTTTGTCTCAAGGCTAGGGTTGTGGTTCACAGGTTGAGGTGTCCTGCGGCATGACGAAAAGGTATGATACTCCTGCTGTCGTTGTGAGCACTGAGGCTCAAGTGTCATCGGGTGCGGAGGTATGACACTCCCTCCTAAACACCATGTGTGGAGGACGCCGTAAGGAGGCAAACCTTATGGTGGCCAGTGTCGGTGGGACACGTGCCCCATAGTTGGTAGCGTCTTAATAGACAGGACAGCCTTCCCAAGGAGGGGTTGACTTTGTGAGAGTTCTCCAGGTGGGAGAATTGTGGGACGGTGGTTGGCTCCTGCACAGGGTGGCACACCGTGGCAGTGCAGAACGTCGAGGTCCCTCCTTGGCAGACTACGTGTGGCCAGAGTTAGGTTGCCTGGCATCGAGCTTCCGACTCATCGTGTGTGGTTTTGGCCATTGAGGGCCTTTGCTTGTGGATTTGGGCTAGTAGAACTCAGTTGTGGTTTTGGCTGGTGTGGGCCTAGTTTATGAGATTTTGAGAAAATAGTTTGCAAAATTAATTTAAAAAGGAAAAATTGATTATATTTTTGTTTTCCGTGGTTTTCGTGGGGTTTGTACTAGGTGACTTTTGTCACTCATACGTTTGTCCTCGTGTTTTGGTTTGCAGGTGCAGGCATGTAGACGTTTAGCGTAGTGCATATAGTATGGAGTCTCCTAGTTGCACACACAAGTTCCTAGTAGTTTGATATTTACTGTTTGGCTTTAATTTTCCCGTAATTTAATTTGTTTTAAATTATTACAGAAAATGTGGGGCGTGACAATACCCCTATCAGATTGCCGACACCAAACCCACGTGGATTCAGAACAATACTTAATCTACTTTTCAAAACATGCAGTTTTTCTCAAAAACCACTTTAAAACATTTTCATTACAGGAAACTCTTTCCATAAATCATCATCCCACTCATCGGGGATTTTTCATCAAAATATCACATGCCAAAAACCACTTAAAACCATTTACATTCATCTTTAATCTCATTTACACAATTCAAGGGCCTAATTTGACATATCAAAAACTTTTAGAGTGCCAAAAATCCCTGATTCAGCATACCAAAATCTAACAATATGTTGAAATTCCTTGAAATCTAACATATTCCCAGAGGCCTATTTCGGCATGTCGATTTTCCTCGATTTGACATACCGAAACATTTCACCATGTTGTTTCAAACGAAACTTGAACATCCCCCTCAAGCCTAGGCCGCCCGTTCATCGAAATGGGAGCTGCTAGTAGACCCATCTCTGGTGAACCACAATCCACACAAAAATCACCAAATGTAGTGCTCTAAGCCAACTACCATTTGGAACAGATTTTATCAAAATACATAAACCATAGCTCTCGAAATAAAATCATAAACACAGATAGCACATTCAAAAACACTATAGCCCCAAACCATATTTCCATTCAAAAATCCACAATAATCCACCATAATTCACATAACCTAGGCATGCATTCAAGCTAATTCACACCATTTCTATAATTTTCATGATTTTACATGCATTTATCATGATTTTCTACCATTAATCATAAACACATAGAAGAGAGAGAGAGAGAGCGGGTCGCATACCTCATTGAGGTCTTCGACGACCCACTCACCTCTGGCAAGACTTTCCTCATTTTCGACAATCTTTGAGCCTCCTAATCCTCTGGCAAAGCTCCAACACCAACACCTCTCCTCTAGCGCTCTGCCCTCTCGAATTTCCCTCCTCTGTCTCTCTTTCTCTATCGCTTGCACCACTTGTGCCCTCAAACGCCACCACTTGATCCACCTTTTATTCCCGTCTCCCCTGCCACCAGCCATTGCTAGCCCCACCTCTTCCGCTGGTCGCCTCAGCCTTCTTATAGTTTGTGGTGACAAAAAGGGACGAGCAGGCTATATGCAATAGGACATGGTTCCTGAAGGGAACAAGTAAAGCACAAGCACCGTGCATGGTGTAGATATTCCATTTTTGCATTTCTCATAGTTCAACTAAGACAGGGATCCTGTGAAGCACCCTAGATCGCATGGCTAAGTACCTTTGACCTATTTTCCGGTCTTTCCATGATTTCTTTAAAGACATTCTTGATTTTACTTGGTTCAAGGTTGTTAGCTATAACAGAGCTGACGTTCTCAAGCTGGTGGCAGGCTTGAGTTCCTTGAATGTTTTGGTGAGAGTCGTTAGCTGTGGCAGAGCCAATACTCAAACCTTATTCAAATTGGTGACAGATTTGAGTACTCAGAGCTTAAAGAAGGTGTTTTTATGATTCCATGTGATTTCTAAGTAATTTTCAGAATTTTAAGAAGTTTTTGTGGATTTAACATAAAATATATGGGGTAGAATGCAAAAAGACAAAGATGTTGCCAGTCTGACAGGTGACAGGTTTAGTTGCCACATTGACTGGTGACAAGTTTAGTTGCTTGTTCAACAGGCTACTAAAGTCATCACCACACCAACAGGCGACTAAAATCCTGGAGTTCTTTCTCAACATAATTTGTCATCTTGGGCTTTAATATAATTTATGGGACATTTATAAATATTATCAAGATTTTTCCCATAATTATTATAATTTCTAGGATTTTCTATGTGCTTAAATATTTATTTAATATCATATCAATCTTTATCAATTTCAGAATATTCCAGAAACTCCTAGAAAAATGGATGACAATGAATTTAATGTCCTATATTTTTATCATGATTTAAAACGAGATATGATATTAACTATGACTTTTTAAATGCTAGAATTATTTATAATTAATTTTAAGAGATAATTTCAACATGTGCTTAATTTCGAAATATTTATTTAGTTACGAGATTGGAATTAGTTATAGATATATTTAACATAATTCTCATAATTGTTGGGGGATGTTTTCTTTCAAATTTGAATTTGATTTTTAATTTGGATTTAAATTTTGATTTTGAATTCAAATATTTTCTAGAATATTCTAGCGATTTCAAAAGAGTTTGAAAAAGTCAGGACGGGTCGTTTCTAGCCCCTAGATATTTGCTAAATCAATTTCGGATTTTATTTTTAAATGTAGAGATATTTAGAGCTCATTGCCACAATGAGCGGCGACTAGTTGGTAAAAGACATTTTTACCCTTGGTTGTCGTCGTCGTATCAGCGACATATATGGATATGTCACTGGTCCCATCGACGACAAGTTCAAAATATCCATTTTTCGAATTTTAAAATCTGGTTTAATATCTAGATATTTTCTTGACTTGTTTTTTACGTGATCTGACGTCCCGACCTCTATAAATACCCCATAGGTCTATGCTTCAGGGGAGGCTTTCCCAAATCTAGAGAGACGTTTCCCAAAGAGAGAAAACCCTGGCATAGTCTTGTTGAAATCATGTCAGAATCCTAGATCTATAGAGATCCTTTCAATCCATGCCAAAGTGCACCTCCGGGGATCCATCCGTGCCTCCACTTCCTCATCTCTAAGTTAAGCACCAAGGGTGAAGAGAGTATCTTTCAATTTATTCATTTTATTTACATAATCCATTGCATGACATATACATGAGGGGAACCATCCCTCGTTTAGTATTAGTTGCATCTATTATGTTGTTTTTTTTATTTTTCTAACATTATTTACTACACTTAGGTTTAATCCAGATTTCTTGTTTGTTTTGAAGGGAAAGATACTACATAGTACGAGGGAGTCGCTGAACGACATCCAACCGTCGATTCGGTGAACTGGGAACTCACAACCACAAACTTCCTCAACATCACGGTGACATCCATCTACACACCGGCAACATTAATAGAAAATTGGCGATCACGATGGGACTTGGTTTATGCCAACCCTTGTGCTACGTAAGTATCCCTTCCTTCCCTTTTAGTTTCATTTATTTTTAGATTTAGGTATTGTTTTAGGTCGGGGAAGTCGTGCATTTAGGTTTTCATGACGACCAGACCTTTTATTTGGGTTTTCTCTAGTGATTAAGGGTTTGTATATTTAGCCACCACTGCCTAGGTTGCCATTCCACAACGCTAGAAGGAGAGCCGACGAGATTAGGCGCCTGTGCATTCGGCGACTGAAAGTCCAGGACGTTTTCCTATAGGCTCTTCATTTTTTATTGTTTGAGTTTTTTACTCGAGCTTGTAGTAGTGATGTGGATCAATAAAAACTGAATAATTTTCCTATCCACTGTCTGTTTTTTATTGATTTTTAGACGTGTTTTCTGTCCACCAATAGGGTGGAAACTAATTGTTTTACAGCAAGCTTAGAGTTCCTTGGGATTTCCTATCTGATTTGATCAACTGACCTAAGTGAACCAGGCCCGTGCCAGTCGCTCACCCATGCTCTGTCTTGGTTGGGATTATTAGATTAGGGAACTTAAGGTGTCTTAGGGAATTATTTTAGACTCAATCTCTCTCCCTGAGTCTGTAATAAACCCTGGTAGATGCTTGATCTCTTGTTGTTCTTTTTTTATTTACCGCTTTGTGGTTTGTTAAAACCGATCCTAAGGGCAGAATCCTAGGTTGTGAGCTCCTCTTTAGAGAGACAAATCCACAGTCTAGATCCTTTTAGTTGACCCTGACAAAGGTCAAAGACTAGTACCCAAAGCCAAAATCTCATTGTGTGACCTTAGAACCCATAATGAAAGTCTCGCCCTTGCTATAGGAACCCAAACATGCTTAGAGAATGCATGTTCACAAAACAATTAATTGATAATCTTAACAAGTAAAATCTACGCACTGGTTGATAACTTGATTGATTAAATAGCCTTGTTTGACCGTCTAGTCTGTCCAAGACAGATTTGGGTTGCTGGACCAGCCAAGGGCACATGCCGCCTGATTTATCGACGACTATCCACATTGACCTCCTCATCGGCAACATAATCAGGTGTCACACTGATAGGCGACGTTAGAGGGACACGCTCTGGTTGACTTGTTTGTAAGGTGGTTTGGTCTGTGATTGCATGCATAGGTTACAAGGATACTGACATTGTCTTGGGTTTCTAATTTCTTTCTTGAACAGAGTTGTAACCATTTTCCATGTACTTTATCGCATTAGAGTCTATATTTCATTCTCTTTTAAAAACTTGTAATTGTGTTGGAGCATTCAGAAAGAAGGCGCTGTTTGGAATTCAAAGCAAGAGCTAAACTTCAAGAGATTCAAACTTCAATTTTAAATTCGAATTCAAAATAAAAGTTCAATTTTAAAATTTAGATTCCAAGTCAAAGTTCAAGTTTAAAATTTGGATTCAGAACCAAAATTCAAATTCAAAATTTGGATTCAAATTCAAGATTCAAAAACACAAATTTAAATTCATATTCAAATCCAAATCAAAATTCAAATTCAAGTTCAAGTGCAAATTTGGAAGTTCAAAACAAATTCGAATTAAAAATAAAAGTTCAAATTTAAAATTCAGATTCAAATTCAAAGTCCAAATTTAAAATTCAGGTTCAAGGATCAAATTTGAATTCAAGTTCAAGCTTTAAATCCAAATCAAAGTTCATGTTCAAATTCAAATTCAAAATTGGAAATTCAAAATTGGATTCAAATTCAAAGTTCAAATCAAAGTTCAAATTCAAATTCAAGTTCAAAATTGGAGATTCAAGCATCTAAATTCAAAAGCTTGGGTTTCAAAAGTCAAAATTTGAAATTTGATTCAAAAGTTAGAATCTGAAATTCAATGCTCAAATTCAAAAGTCAAAATTCAAATTTGGAAATTCAAAATTCAATATTTGAAATTCAAAAGTTAGAATTCGATATTCAAATTCGAAATTCAAAATCCAAAATATAAAATCCAAAGTTTGAAATTCGAAATTTGAAATTCAAAAATTCAAGATCTAGGTTCAAAATTCAAATTCAAAATTTGAAATTCGAAAATTTAGGTTCGAAAATTAGAAAATGAAATTTGAAAACTTGAAGTTCAAAGGTCAAAGGAGCAACAAGTAAGCCGATCAAAGATGGCGAAGGCGTATTATTACATGAACCCTCTCTACACACCAAGCGCCTCATCATCTACAAGATAGGCGAGTAGTCCCATGGGCCAACACGGGCTCCTCCTACACACTTCAACGCCACATCTAGCTCAGCCTGTTAGCAAAGGAGGAGGGATGAATTATGCCCAGTCAGGGGGTACCCCTTCATTAAACAATGCACACTCATTACCCTGAGGGGCAATTAGGGTTGGAAATGGGTCGAGTATAACTCGTTAACCCGGGCCAACCCAACCTGTTAAGAACGGGTTAAGGTAGAGCTGTTGTATACCCATTGACCCGTTAACCTGGCACCCACTAACCCAAAAATTTAATGGTGCAAGGTTTAGGTAGCACTACGGGTAACCCGTTAACCCACTAACCTAGGGGTAACTAAGTAAATTTACCTAAACCCTAACATTTTAACATAAAATATAAATGAGAGTATAACCCTAAGCCCTACTGCCCTAACCACACTTCACAGCCGACACACATAGACACACTTCACACTTCACCTTCGTAAGCCCTATTGCCCCAACCAGAGAGGCAGAGACGCGACAGCTCTCCGACACCGTCTCTCTCGGCTCGCACTGGCTCTCCCAGTTCTCCGCCTCTCTCTCAGTTCTCATCGGCTCTCTCACGACGCCTAGTCTTCGTCTTCTGTAGGGGTAGGTCGTAGGTGGCAGTCTGGCTTAGTTTTTCCCTCTCCCACTCTCGACTCTCCAACATCGATAGTCCGACTCTCCACCACACATCCGCAGTCCAGCTCTCCATCACCCTCTTCGGCAGTCCGACTTAGTCACTCCCTCTCCCGCTCTTAGCTCTCTGGCACCGACAGTCTAACTCTCCACCACATGAACGCAATCCGGCTCTCCATCGCCCTCTTCGGCAGTCGACAATTAGGCTCCCCCCTCTGTCGATCTCTCCAACTCACCGTCGACCGTCGACAGGAGGAACGTTGCTCAGGGAAGTTCCACTCAGTCACTCACACTTACTTGCTTTGCCTATTTCTGATTTTCTTCATAGATTAGGGATCATCCTCTTCACTTGCTTTGCCAATTGCCAGTTAGTTGGCTAGATTTCTTTTTTATGTTTTTGAAAAGGCCAGATGTTATCAACTTATCATGTTAATATGTTATGTTGGTTACCAATGTTGTTAATATGTTATGTTGGTTACCAATGTTGTTAATATATATGTCATGTTATGTTGGTTACCAATATGTTAGTTATGTTGGTTGCCAGATGTTATCACTTGCTTTGTTAGTCACTCTCCACCTCTTCACAATATGTTAATATGTCATGTTAGATGTTATGTTAATATATAATGGACGAATGGTGGTTACTAGAATACTAGTATTGCAGTTTGTCTTGATATTGTGTTCTAGTCTTCCAGATGTTATGTTAATATGGGTGGAATGGATGAATGTTAATATGTTAGTATGTTATAGGTGGAATGGACGACTTACTAACGGATTCTAGATGTTATCATGTTCATATTGTCTATTAATAAATTAATGATATCAAAGAGAAGTTAATGATTTTTGATCAAACATATGTAAAACTTTTATCTCCTAGTGTATGTGTTGATTACTATATTATCAATTCTTATAAATTATAATGCTATTATGAATTATTAACATGATTATCTTGAGTTAAATTTAATCCATGAAATGATATAATTTTAGATTTTAGCAATAAAATAAATTCACCCGTTAACCCAACTCAATACTCATCACCCATTAACCCTATCTATCACCTACAAAATGATATAAATTTAGATTTTAACAATATAAAAAATTCACTTGTTTCACCTGTTAACCCTACCCATCATTTGTTATTCTAATGGGTAGTGGGTAGGGTGGCAGTTAGAATTTTGTAAGACAGGTATTAACACGACCCGTTACCCGTTAAGAAAGGACGTGTTAGGACTAAGGTAGACCTCTAACCTGACCCAACTCGACCCGTTTACAGCCCTAGGGGCAATCACCTAAACCCATCAATCCATGGTACATTCCCATCTCCTTAGTTTGCATAGTGTCTCGGTCATGCTCTTCAGCATCTTCACCATCTTCTCCAACCAGGCCTCACTCTCCTTAGCGTCGAACTTGCCCTTGAACAACAGCAGATGAAGCTTTATGAATTGGCTCAGCCACGGGTCACCTGATGCCTCACTAGCACTACTCTTGCTGAAAGCATGGAAGATCCTATGTGCCAAGCTCTTCAATTCAGCACGAACCGCCTTCCATCCGCCTACATCCTCTCGGGACTCAGATTCCTCGACAAGGGCCTTGCCCACAAGGAGGCATCCCGCAAGGAGAGAGGTAAAACACCTGCACTACAAACAAAACAACAACCAGAAAACCATGGAGAAAACTAGGTGCAAACTCTACCATGCATGCAGAACCTATGGAGTCTCTAGACCAGACACCCTAGGCTAGTGCAACCTAGTGAACATAGAGCTCTAATACCAGAATCTGTAATGCCTCAAATTTCCATAATAATTTAAAGCAAATTAAATTACAAGAAAATTAAATGCTAAACAGAAAATATCAACTACTAGGAGCCTATGTGTGCGGCTACGAGACTCCGGAATATATGCACTATGCTAAACCCATCTGCATGTCTACACCTGCAATCGAAAACCATGAAAAAAAGCATGAGTGACAAAAGTCACCCAGCACGTACCCAACGAAAAATAACGGAAAACAAATCTATAATTAATTTTCTTTTAAATTCTTTTCGCAAATAGTTTTCTCTAAAATCCCACAAACTTAGCCCACAAGGCCGAAAACCACAACAACGCGGCCCACACTGGCCAAAACGACAAACGGGACTCTACTAACCTAAAACCACAAGCAAGGCCTACAAAGACCAAAACCACACATAGTGAGTCGGGAAGTCCGACACCAAGCAACCAACTCTTGCCACAAGCAGTCCACCGAAGCGAGACCAATGAAGTCTGTACTGCCACGGTGATGACCACCCTATGCAAGAGCGTTCACCATCCCATGATTCTCTCTCCTAGAGAACCCTCACAAAGCCAACTCCTCTCTGGGAGGGCAATCCTGTCTCTCAGGATGCTACCAGCTACAGGGCACGTGTCCCACCCTCACTGGCCACCACAGGATATGCCTCCTCTCAACATCCTCCACACGGTGCTTAGGAGGCAGTGTCATACCTCCACGCCTAACGACACCCGAGCCTCAATGCTCACAGCGACAACAGGAATATCATACCTCCTTGTCATGCCACAAGACATCTCAACCCGTAGACCACAACTCTAGCCTTGAGATGACAGTCAAGGAGTCTCATACCTCTAAGACATGACGACCCTCAGCCTCAGGTATCTCGACCCCAACCTCAACCAAGGAGATGTGCCCGACCACCCAAGAATGTCATCACATTCCCTAGTCCCGACGACACGGTCCCACGATGTCTTGGCTCATACACAAAAAACTAGGAAAACCATTTTCCAAAACGAGCCAACCATCTCTTTGAAATCCATTTTCAAAACAATTTTGTATCTTTGCAAACTCTTCCAAAACCTTGATAAAACGGCACATTAGGTGTCCCATGAAACCACCACAAACGACCCACAATCTCATCTCAAATAGGCAAAACCAACCAATTTAGGAAACCCATGGAAAACACATTTTATAAAACAGTTGGGCCCTGATTCAACATGCTAAAATATGGTCAATATGCCTAAATTTACTAGATTGATTGACCAAAAAGATTTGACAAATCAAATCGACTAGCAAATCAAGACTGATAGAGAATCGACATTCTTAAAAGGTCTGGTATATTGAAAATCATTGATTCAGCATGTCATTTTGACTTTGGTATGTCGATTTCTGCAATTCCAGAAAACCACCCAAAACTCAACCCTTCATAATCGCCTAAAATGGGACCGACAATCGAACCCCCAAGACAAGCACCAAAAATCTCAAATAAAACATAACATGTAGACCCTCGAGTCTACTCCAAATCCACACAAACAAAATCAAAATCCATTAAGTATAGCACTCGAAATAAAATCACAAAGCCAAGGTGCGTAGAGAAAGCAAAAACCTCAATCACCACCATCAAAGCCATAAATGCCACAATAAATCACCTTAAATTCTAAGAAAGTAAATTTATCTAGATTTCATGCATTCTTATCATTTGCTACCAATTTCATGCTTTCTACACTTTGATTTGGAGGTGCGTACCTGAGACAAGCTCTCTAGTGATCCAACTCCAGCCTCCGACCAACATCGGCGATCCCATGCGTCCTCGATCGTGCCACAACCTCAGGGACATCTCACCAAAGCTCCACACGTCACCATGAGCCACCACACACCGCTGCACGCCATCATCGACTCTCAAGCATGCCAAACAGGGGAGAGGAAATAGGGGAGGAGATGGGGAAGAGATGGAAGAGAAAGAGGGTGAGTGAGGGAAAGGTAGAGTGAGTGGGGGAGGGTGAGTAAAGGGTGGAAGGGAGAGAGGGATCGAGGTGGTACTCGAGAGAAGGGTGGCGAAGTAGGGAAAAAGGAGGAGAGATGCAGAGGAAGGTGGTTATCAGCCACAATATAAATACACGCCATCAAGGTGGTAGTTGTATACATGCATGCGTAGTGCAACCACCAACCTCCCGTACGAGCCAACAACCACCCCCACCAACTCACTCCCACCAACTGGTCCACAAACACGGGCCCCACATGGACCCAAACTTGAGCCCACAAGCACAGTGCCATAATGCACAATACCAACCACACATAGGGCCATGCAAAAAGCGGCCAATCCATAAGGCCCAAGCACACAATCACAGAACCACACAAACAGACCTCGAAACAGTAACACCCATCCAGGAATAAATTCATTAACAATGTAAATATTTACAAAATGAAATTATGGGTGTTACAAAATTAGACCTCGGTTTTGGTATTCTAGTGGTTTGGCTTGGTAATTAAAATGCTATAAAATGGTGCTTTGATTTTATGAATATTCTGGTGAAATACAAATGGTTTTGAAAATGGTTTCAAGGAAAAGATGGGAACGTTTGAAAAGAATTTTCGTGACCTTTTGGTATGGTGGACCAAGATACCAGAGGGGCATGTTGCCTAGACCAGGGAATGTAACTACATTTTCAGGTGATCAAGTATGTCACCTAGGTTGAGGTTAGAGACTAAGAGACTACAGGAAAGTATTCGTCGGATTTTGGAGGTATGATACTCCTAAATTGTCATTCAAAAGACTAAGGTTGAGGTCCATAAGTCGAGGGGTTGTCTGAACCTGGAGGTATGATGCTCCAATCGCTCTGGGTGTTGAGACTCAGGATACCATTTGGACCTGAAGGTATGACACTCCGGTTGCTTTAGGTACCATGGTGTGGCACTACTAGAAAAACAGGAAATCGCGAGGACAAATGTCCTCGTTAAGTCCTCCCAATGTCCTTGCAATTTCCTCGCTAATGACCTTTGCGAGGACATTGCGAGGACAATAAGTCCTCACTAAATGCATCATCGTTAAATTTCAATTGCGAGTAAATTTCCTCGCTAAATCCTCGTAAGAAATTTTGCGAGGACTTGGCGAGGACAGAGAGTCGTCGTTATGTCCTCCCTATTAGTCGTAATTTCCTCACAATGTCCACGTTAAGTCCTCGCAAAAATTTTTAAAAAAATTAAATAATAAATAATTGCGAGGACTTAGCGAGGAAAATGTCCTCGCTAAGTCCTCGCAAGTAATAAATAAAAAATAAAAAAAAATTAAAAGTTGAATGATTAAAGAAGAAACACTGCAAAATTACCACAATGGTTTTAGTCTAATTACCATGATCAAGAACACTAAAAAAACCAGTTCAGTATTTGATGCAATTATCTGCACTGGTGTCTGCAAGTAGAAAGAAATACATCCAACTATAAAAGAAGCATAATTTTAACTTAAAAAACAATAGTAAGATTTGGGAATAACAAACCTTCAGAGCATTCTGAATCCAACTTTGACACTAGAAATAATTTTACCTAGACAGACAAAAGTCGTGTTAAGATAACCAACCTTCAGTGCATTTTGAATAATTTGCACACCAATTTTCTGGTCAAAAATTGCAGTCTGCAGTTTATCAAGCTCTTTAGATGCATAGAGCAGGGCAACACCACCACCAGGTACAATGCCCTCCTCCACGGCTGCTTTGGTAGCATTCAAGGCATCAGTGACTCTGTCCTTTTTCTCACCAACTTCCACCTCAGTAGCACCACCGATCTGGAGAAAAACAATCAATAAATGATTTACATTTTGTCCTTCAAAGAACCAATAACCATGAGGTTTACACAGAAGAAACACAACCAATAAATGATTTATGTTGTCATTCAAAGAACCAATAACCACAAGGATCACACAGAAGCAAACAAACCAATTTTACATGGCTACATATTACTTATTCCTCATGACTCATTTCTGAAAGCAGCTACGTTTACAATTTTTCTTTCACTTAAAAAATTCAATAGTGACGCCTGCCTCCCCACTCGACCACCCACTCACCCCAAACCAAAACAAGAACCAGCAGCACTCCATATCAAATGTTGACAACAGTGTCATCTTTGGAAACAGTTACCTGCAATTGAGCAAAATCATTAATTGAACCTCACGAGTAGACTAACTAGTATAGCACTAAGAGCAAAAGCTTGCACAAGCAATAAATTACATATTTTCCCATCGTGGACCATAAAATTTCAGTGATATACTGACAAAATTGTAATAGCATTTTAAATGTGTGACATGTGCCTGTAGAAACTTCCAGAATTCACCTTTTTACAAGTTCCAAGCATTTCAAATTCCACCTTGTCAAGGTTCATCCCAAGTTCTTCAGTTATGACCTGTAATTTACCAGGAAAATAAAAATGCTCAAAATAAGTTGTCAAACAAGAAGAGGTGCTAAAGAAGGTAAGAGTTTTAGGAGTTGAGACCCACTTCACCACCAGTCAATGTAGCAAGATCCTGCAAGTTTGCTTTTCTGTTTTCTCCAAAACCAGGAGCTTTGATGGCACAGACCTAGAGATTCATTACAAACATGCATTTATCAGAAGACCCAGAATAAAAGGCACTAAATAAAGTAAAGGATTCCACAAGGTGCACAAAGTAACCGACCTTAATCCCTGCTCGGCGCTTATTAAGAATAAGTGTTGTAAGTGCATCACTTTCAATATCTTCAGAAACAATTAGAAGAGGTTTCTGTTTCTGTTGAAGTGCATAAAATGTAAATCAAAGTTATTTCTCAGCACTATCGAAAATACAACAGAAGATTTGATGGGCATAATCCTACTTTCAAG
>JAMKQA010249227.1:0-20545 GCA_024699735.1 Posidonia australis | reverse complement strand
ACCCACATTCTAGTTATTTCGTAGACTTGTCTTTGTTGTTTTTTGCATGATTTTTCATGTATATGGTTTTCCTTGTCTTCCATAATAGATTAGGTGGCGACTCCTTTTGTTTTGCTTTTTTCGACGTGATTTTGCCGACCGATTTTGCATTCTTTTGTGGAATCTCCTCGCCGGCATGGTTACAGTACCCTCTACTAACACCGACACAACCCAGACAAGGGGGGACACACCCGATATTTCATCCCACGCCAAAGTCATAGGATGAGACACTGAGAAATGTCCTTCACAAACTGTATAGGCAGACTCAAGAAAAGAGAAGATGCATGCCCTATATGATGAATGCAAAGTATGCTTTGAGTCTTTTACTTGCAAGTTTATTAAACCGTGGGAGAAAATTTGCAATTTGTCACTAGTTTGCCTTATGTTTTATTTATTTTAGTTTGTATATTTTCATTAACCAAATGGGGAGAGCAGACATGTCTCTAATCTCCTAAACATGGCATATACAAGAAGGGAAAGAAACATGCAAATCAGCCATGAATTAACAAACAGAAGCATGTGCAGGTTATGTGCAAAAGTGGTGACATAGCACATGTATAAAAAAAAACACCCAATATATAAAAGGCATGCACGTACGAAAGACACCACTTATAAAGGGACAACTGAAGCAAAGCATGGAAATAGGCAAACAAGGAGAAAAGCCAAAGTAAACGAGAAACCCAAAACAAAAGTCGGGATCTGGTTATCCCCAGTGGTGTCACTAGTTCCTATAACCATGTCGGTGACAACCTCAGGCTTGGCGTGAAAGGCCAAATGCACGAGGATGGGCAAAGTCACAACAAATCAATAAAAATAATGATAAAATGTAGGAGTTGCCACCTAGTCTATTTAAAAACGGAAGACGAGGAAAACCGCTTAAAACATTCAAATCATGCAATAAAGCCAATGGAAAAGGTCTTCATAAACCAGAAATGGGCAAGGATCCCTGTTACGCACGAGGAAGGTATTAGGTACCCTCGTGGGCTCGAAAATCGGTCTTTCATGGGTTTCTCGTTTACTTATATGAAATGTCGGCGTTTCAACCTTTTCTGTACGCCCAAGGGCAATATGCAATGCCATGCTATATGTGAGTGGTGCCCTATGCTAAACATAGGTGCATTGGTTGCAGGGTGTGTCCTAATGCTCAGAAAGGTCACCCGTATAATGGGTCAGGCACTGGTGCAAGGATATTGCACGGATATGATCAAAAAATCTAACAACATCGAGTGATTTTCATCCTCACTTTACTATATGCAAAACATGATCTATCATGCATGAAAAGGGTAGAAAACAGAATAGGGTCTTCCTGATATACCTAAGAAGACAACCAAAGAAAATCAAAAGCAAATCCAAACGGGAAACATGCTAAATACCATGCCAAAAGCTGTTGTGTGCAACGGAAAAACAGGCAGGCGCACCTATGTGGTGTGCCAGACTGGTGCTCCAGTTTTGTGCGCCACCTATGTGCTCTACTGAAGCCAGGAAAGTGTGCTAGAGAAAATCATAAATCTGACAGTAAACTAGAATGCCATGCAATGTAGAATTCTTGTAAACATACAAACTCATCAGAAAATGTGGCATGAGTATCTTATCATAATCCAAACAAGAAAACACAAGATGGGTCTTGTGCTCAAGGGCTATATTCCTCACACGAGACCACCCCATCCCTATGCTAAGTAAAAACAACAAGATTCAGCCATGTTATCCAGATCTGGATCATGGACTGATGCATAAGATCCTCCCAAACAGGAGTGCATGGGGCAATCAGCTCACCAGATTTCAGCAACAGGCTGAATATGCAAGATGCAAAAAGACATAAAACAGTGTCATCCAAGATTGAAATCATGCATGCAAAGACATGCCATATCAGAGAATACACACCATAAAAATCAAAGTCAAACACACCCAGGAAAGCATGCAGGTTATGATGCAAAAATGATGATTTATACTTTGACTAGACTGGCGCACCAGGAGGGTGCGCCAGGATGGTGCTCTAGTTAGGTGCGCCACCTTGGTGCTCCAGTGTGGTGCACTCCAAAAATTCTGAATCAAACTGTTGTTTGATTTTAGATTCTTGTCCAGATGCAAGAGATGTAATGCGATTTATCTTAACCAGATTGATTAATCAGATGGTAAAAAGCTGAAACATGATGGACAGCAAGCAATGAAATTCTTTTTATCATTTATCTTAAATCATGCAAGATCATGGGTTAAGGGCTGAAAATACTACATTGTAGATTCTAAAAAGCATGCAATGAGCTAATGAACTTAACAATCATATGCAAATGGTGACCATATAAAGAGTATATTTGTAGCTCATTTCATAGCAAGTATTTGCATGAATCATGATTCCTTATATAAAAAACAGAGATAAAAACAACTTACAAAGATTATATGATGTAGATTTTAATATACAAAATTTAACATACAGAGCATATTATACGTGGAACAATCATCTCATCATGAAACAACATGAAAACAACTTACTAACAAATCAACTATCAAATTTTTTTACATGCTTTTATATGGTGTAACATGCTTTTTACATGCATGGTAGGAATGATAGCTGCGCCGCAGGTGATCTCTTTCTCTAGCTCAGAACTACCCCCGGCAGAGACCAATCACAACCAACACCTATTCATCGCGGTGCAATACCAGAATTTCCTCATTCCACTTACTTTGGTGGATAATGGCACCAGGTTAAATTTTTGTCCTTTGCAAACCACAAATCAGGTCGGATTTAAATCCAAGGACATTACTCCAACTGTGAAAGGAATGACGGCATTTGACAACACGCACCATGATGCTTTTGGGATTTTGATCATTCCTCTGATCATTGGTCCTACCCATTTTGAGGTTTAGTTTTATGTTGTTGACCTCGAGCCATCATTCAATCTCTTGCTTGGGTGCCCTTGGCTCCATAAGCATCAGCTTATCCCCTCGACTCTTCACCGAATGATTAAGTTTTGTTGGAACAACAACATTATTGTTGTAATGGTAGAAAATCTTGAAAAGGAGAAAGTCGAGGCAGTCTCTTCAGTATCTCTTCAAACCGTCCATTTTGACCCCAAGCCTTCTGATGTACTATATCGTGTCGACTGCTTTGAACCAATCAATTTCATTTCAATTCTCGAGAGTGCCAGTCATTTGGCTACTTTTGGCAATCCTTTTATGATGGTCAATAATCTATGTCAAAGGTGGGGGTACAAGAAAGGCACACCCCTCAGGCAGAATGGTCAAGGAATCGCCAAACCTATTGCCATAGAGAAAAGATGAGAATTCGAAGGACTAGGATACGAGTGGAAGCCACAGGATGGATTCTCGAGACATCATAAGTTCCGAAAACTCGTTATTCCATGGTGTTTAACTAACTTTGTTAGTGCAGGATTGCTAGATCCCAATTAAAGTCTTGCTCTTGTAGAGTCTGAGCGAAGTGAGACAATCAGCAGATTAGAGTGGGTATGTGTTGAGGACTACTACTTTGAGGAAGAGGTTGTGGTTTGTAAAATAGATTCGGCATTGTCCCTTCCACCAAGGCTTAACCAAGAGAGCTAAATGGTTGCCAATGAAGGTCCTTTTATAGAGTTCTACAAGGGTAACTCCCATGGGATGCAGACAGCCTCACAAACGAAGAGCCTGGCGTAGATTTGCAGGGAATTTCTGTTGGCGAGGGTTACAAGCACGGGAGATGGAAAGCCAGCAGCGAGCACCCTGAAAAGTGGTTGTGCGCTAGCTTGGTGCGCCAGGATGGTGTGCCAGATATGTGAGCCACCTTGGTGCGCCAGCTAGGTGTGCCACTTTAGTGCTCCTGTTTGCTGCTCTAGTCAAGTGCTCCACATTGGTTCTCTCCACTAGCTATCTGAATTGCCAATTGGGCCAATGGACTTGCTATAGGCTTGTGGTCGGTTTATGCAATGATCTTTGGCTAGTTAAAAGGTTGAGTAGGATTCAAAAGTGGTTGAGCTTGCCACATCCAAAGCAACATCTGGAGAGTTTACCTATGAACCACTTCAAAATCGAGGTGTCTACAGCCGTGAACGTATCGGGACTCCTCGTGTGCTTCCACGCACCGTAGGAGAGCCGTGCACGGTTCCACTGGCATGGTCACAGTACCTAATAGAGCATGCCTATGGCAAGACTGAAATGGCTAAGGGAAAGTACACACTCGATAGAATCAAACTATGGTAGTGTGTGAGTGGGTCAGCAACTTGAAATTTCTCGACAAATATGCATCAAGTATATCAAAACTTGTGGATCTCAAGAAATACACTTTCAAAGGAATGAATAGCCATGATTATCATGTGTTTATGGAGAGACTACTTCTCCTTGCTTTTAGAGGTTTGTTGTCTAAGCCCATTGTAAATATTCTCATTGATCTAAACAAATTCTTCAATGCCATTGGCTCCTTTAAATTGTTTATGAAAGACATGGAGACTTTAGAGGAAAATATTGTTCTCATGTTGTGCAATTTTGAAAAGATATTTTTGCCTGTCTTTTTTGACTAGATGGAACATTTCATGATTCACTTGCCTTACGAAGCTAAAGTTGGTAGACCAGTGCAATATTAATGGATGTATCCTTTCAAGAGGTATATATTATTCTAAAGAAAGCTTGTTTTTTTATTTGTTATTGAGAGAACTTTTATCTAATTTATCTACATTTTTAATAGGTAGATGTTTTTCTTGAAACGAAAAGTTCAAAATAAGAATAGAGTGGAAGGTTCAATAAGTGCACAATATATCTACGAAGAGGTTGCCATTTTTTGTTCGAAATATTTCACACCAGAGGTTGAAATAATGCATAATCGAGCATAGAGGAATGATGATTTGAGAGTAGATGAATAAAACGATATACTTTCTGTCCTTTGTTCTAATGCTGGTCATTTTAGAAAGGCAAAAGAACGTCTTCTGACCAAGAGCAAGAAAGATGCTACAGAGTTATATGTTTATTCAATAAATTGAAATAATGTATTATTGTACTATGTTCTAAATTTTCAATTGCAAGCAATTCAGAAAACAAATAATAGTTGATTGTCCTAATCTAAAAAATGATGATATCTTGGACGTATTCAGGAAAATATTTCCTGAGTGGTTTAGAAGTCATGGCAACTAACTTGATCTTAGCCCTATGCAAAAACTCTTAAAGGACTTAGCTTATGGTCGTATTTCTCAAGTAAAGTTGTATGGTACTTACTTTCCAAATGGGTATCAATTTCATACACAAGAATATGGTGGAAGATTGACTACTCAAAATTCAGGAGTTATAGTGAACAGATCATGTTATGGAGAAGACCATATTGACTATTATGGTATCTTAAAAGAGATCTTCGAGTTGGAATACTCTAGTGTAAATAAAGTGATATTATTTCTTTGTGAATGGCATGACCCTAAGGAGGGAGTTACACACAATATCATGCATGATATTGTAGAAGTTATACCAACTAAATACTTGAGGGGATTTGAAGCATTTTTGTTAGCTTCACAACCAAATCAAGTCTATTATGTACCTCAAGTTTCAAGAAAGAGGAAGAAAGAAGAATCTTTCAGTGTGATAAAGAGTAAAACACATGCCTATAGTGCTATGCCTAGTGATGCTACAAATAATGAATTTGAAGACTTATATCAACTAGACTACGAGCCTCAACAACCAATAGTTGTAGACCATGCTTTTAATCAAGTCTCTATAATTCCACTAAATTTAGTGTTTTGGAAAATTAAGGATGACATCTAGGCCTGATTATCCATTTTAATTGTAAACCATGTAATTGATTGTGATCATGATTAAATGGTTTATTAATGGATAATCTGTTGTTTCTTGGATGTGTGAGCTTGTGGTTGGCTTTCTATGCACTTGCTTGTGATTTGGGACCAATGTAGAGTTTGGTTTGAGGATGCACAATCACCTTGGTTTGCGTGCCTGTCTTTTCCTCATTTTATCCTTCCCTTTTTCCTTTCTCTCACGAGCCATGCCCTTCCACCCTTTTTCTGTCTTCTTCTTCCATACCCGTGCCACCAGCGACGGAGGCCCGTGCCTCCCCGTCCTTTCTGACGAGATGGATGGCCGGCGCCAAGCCAGTGGTGGTGGAGTTAAAGAAAGGGAGGCAGGAGCGGGCAGAGGGAGAGCGTGGCGAGAAAGGAACGGAAGAAGAGAGAGAGAGAGAGTAGGGGCGCGCGAGCTGGGAAGAGGAGGGTCGGAGTGTGGGTGCTTCCATCGGGGCCGAGGTTCACCGGAGCTTCGCCGAGGCGACACCAAGGTGCGGTGAACTCGCTGGAGTTGCATGGGCTGCCGGAGAGGTACGCGATTTCCCCCCTTTCTCTTGTTATTGCTTCCTTGAAGAATAACGATGGAAAATGCATGAAAAATGGTAGAAAAATAGTAGGAATGATGGAAATGTGATTAATGATGTGAATGTGTAGGGATCATGCTAGATTGTGTGAATTTCGTGAGTTTTTGGTAGATAATGCCTTAAATGTTTTAAGGTTTGACTCTAAGCATGTTTTCTTTGAGAATTTATATCTCATTGTATGGTTAGTGAAATCATGATTGGATTCTGGGGTTTTGAAGTAGACTCAAGGATCTACAACTCGTGATTTACTTGTACTTTTTGATGTGTGTTTGGGGGTCCGATCGGGACTCCCACTTGGGGCGAATTCCGTTGCCCGAAACAGGGGTGTGCCCTATTTATGGGGAATTCGGTATGCAGAATTTACTCAGTATGCCAAAATCCTAGCCAGATACATGATATCGACAGACCAAAAACACCCAGTTGACCGATTCAGGGATTTTCGGTATACCAAAAATATTCAGTATACCGAACTAGGGATCTTCGGTATACTAATCTAAAGATTCGGTCTGCTGTTTTGCCCTGAACCTGGTATGCACAAATTTGTGAATTTAATGAAGGATAAATGGTTTTAATGGTAAGATGGATATATGTTAGTGAAGTTTTCCCCATGTAATGACATGGAAGAAGGTGGAACCCAAATAAATAGATTTGAGCATGATTTTTGGTTTTAATCCCATAAATGAATGAAAGGGATGATTTTGTGTTGTTTTGGGCATGAGACCCAATTTATGATTTTAAGCATGGTTTTCATGGCTTGAGTTGGGACCCCCAGTGGAGGGCCAAGTGTTGCAAGGAAATAGAGTCCTGCAAATGAAAAGAATAAAATGGAAAATGGTTTAAAAGGAAAGTTGAAAGAGTTTTGAAATGGAACACTAATAATGTGGTTGCCGAGCTTGAGACAGTGTAGGCTGAGCCTAGGTTTTTGAGCCTAGTTGTTCGGGTCACCAACGGTGTAGGCTGAGCCTGGGTCGTTGTACCTAGTTATTCGGGTCACCGAGCTCGTGATGGTGTAGGCTGAGCCCGAGTCATTGGACGTACTTGCTTGGGTCACCGATGGGGCATCAGACAGAGACATATCCCCATGCACATATGAGAAATGAAATTGAGACCAGTTGGCTGGGGCGGTGACATCCCGCATCGAGAATTTCACCGCAGCAGTGTAGGAAGGTAGGGGAAGGATGTTCTCACCTGCTGCTTGTGCGCCTGGTTACCCCTGATCAAGGTAACAATAGTAAAGAAAAGGGGAAATGAATAAAGAAATGTGGTTTGGTCAGGATTGGACTTATGAAATAGTCCTAAAAACCTGAAATGAAATGATGATGGTGTTTTTACCAATTGCCAGCCTGTATTTATGATTTGTTTTTAAGCCCATAAGGCATTGTGTTTTAGGTTGGATCTGGTCAGAAATGTGAATTTGAAAAGTGTGATTTTTGGAAGAAATCCCAAGTATTGAAAAGATATGTTTTGGAAAATGAATTCCAAATGTTTTGAAGGAAAATGCAAAAGTGTGTTTTGAAAGAGAATGTGGTTTTGGAATGAGCTTCCAAATGTTTTGAGAAAAGAGCATGGAATCGGATTTGAATTCCCAAATGATTTCCATTAAAAGGGAAGAGGATTTTCAAAATAAACCAAGTTTTGAAAAGAATAAAAGAAATGAGTTTTTACGGTTTTGCCGAGATTTTGTGGTTTGTATGTTTGGGTGCGTACTAGGTTACTTAGATGTCACTCACGCGTGCTTATTTGGTTTTCAGGTTCATACTACGTGCAACCGAGTTCCAATGCAGGAGTTGGAGCTTCTAGCCGCACATTGTGATCCTAAAGGTGAGCCATAGTTACAGTTATTTGATGTTTTTGTAATTAGTGTAATTATGCTTGATACTGTGTTTTGGTAGAGTGCCCGGGATCGGGGCATTACAGAGTGGTATCAGAGCTAAGGTTACACCTAGTGCATCGACTTGGTGATGTCCGGTCTAGTGGCTCCCTAGGACTGCACAATAGAGAGTCGTGCACCTGAATTTCTGATTGTTGTGTTTTGTGGTGTTGGCAGGAAGATGTCTCGCCAAGGCCGCAGTCGTGGCAAGACCCCTGTACCTGACTCCGAGACTAGAGAGGGAAGTGCTTGGAGGTGGATGAGACGAGAATTTGGCGAGATGATGTGGAGTTTCGCCCAGTCCTTTGGCAGGAGTTGCAAGGATGAGGTGAATGGAGACCTATGGATCAAGCAGTTCTGCCAGCTTGGCGCACCGACTTTTGATGGGCACGGCACACTAGAGGAGTGTGAGGCTTGGTTCCTGGAGATGGAGAAGATCCTTGAGGGGATCGAGTGTCCAGCAGAGAAGTGTGTCCGGATCGCAGCATTTCAACTCAAGGGTGCTACGGATCTGTGGTGGAGGACAGTGCGCCGCACTAAATTTTAGAATGCGGACCTGCTGATGATCTCTTGGGACAAGTTCCGAGAGGTATTCTATGAGAGGTTTTTCCTTGAGCATGAGAGGGATAAGCTGGACAGAGAATTCAGGAACCTGAAGTTGGGTAGCCTGTCTGTGGCTGTGTATGAGTAGTCCTTCCTTCGGCTAGAGCAGTTCTCTCAGACTGCAATTTCTGAGAAGAACAGGGCCAAGAGATTTGTGGAGCGACTGAACGTTGTGCTGAGATCCAAAGTTATTGGCTTCAGATGTCAGACTTTAGCAGAGGCTGTTGAGCTTGCAAGCCGCTATGAGGATGATCGTAGGCTGTTCCTAGAGGAGTATCCCAAGAAGGAGAAGGGGAGAAACTCTATTTCTCGACCTTCTGTCTCTTGACCCTCTGTTTCTAGATCGTCAGTGACGGGAGTGCCAAGTTCTGGGAGTTGTGGAAGCTCTGGGAAGAAGCGGAAGGAATGGCTTACGTCTGGTAGAGAAGAGAGTATGGGTTTCAACCATGCCGGGTCTAGCAGTGGCCCACAGATGGGACCATGCCATGTCTGTGGCAAGATGGAGCATGTAGCAGCGCAATGTTGGCATAGGCATAGGAATTTAGGCAGAGTAGTCTGCTACAACTGCGGGAAGTCCGGCCATTACCAAAAGGACTGTCCCAGTCAGCCAAAGCCAGTAGGAGATGCGCCACATCAGCCTACCAACGGGAGAGTGTTCTTCATTGTTGCCCTAGATGCTGGTCCATTTGGAGATGTGGTAGTAGGTGAGAACTAACATGGCTGTATTTGATGAGTCCTGTCCTGTAATAATAGATCCTATGTGTAATTGACTCTATTCCTTATTATGATTATGGTTATGGTGTGTTGATTATATGATCTTTCCTTGTGGCTTATCGGATGGCCCGAGTCTTGTTCGACTCTAGGAGTTTATTTTCTTTTGTCTCCGAGTCATTTGCTTCTGAGATCGGGACTAGGCCAGCTAGGTTGGCATTCCACCTAGATGTGGTCACTCCATTGGGAGAACACAGTCTGGCGTGGAGATATTTGAGACGAGTTGATATTCAGCTGGGGGACAGGTGTTTTCAAGCCAACTTGATCCTAATGGATATGCAGGATTATGACGTTATCTTAGGAATGGATTGGCTGGCACAGCATTCAGTAGTGATAGATTGTGCCAGGAGGAGAGTTCTGGCAGAGTGTCCAGGACAAGGCTAGTGTATGGTATAGGGCACCAGACCGGGTGAGCCTAGGAAAGTGATTTCTGCTCTCAAGGCCTATCATCATCTGGCGAGAGATAGTGTGGGCTATTTGGCCTGTGTGACAGTTTCTACTTCGCTTGTGGTCAAGATTCAAAACTTGCCAGTGGTGAGAGAATATCCGATGTTTTTCCAGAGGAATTGCCTAGAATGCCACTACATAGGGAAGTAGAGTTTGTGATTGATTTGGTGCCGGGATTAGGTCCTATTTCCAAGGCTCCGTACAAGATGGCACCTGCTGAGCTATGGGAGCTCCAAAATCAACTGCAAGAACTAATGGATAAGGGATTCATTCGTCCTAGTTTTTCACCATAGGGAGCACCGGTTCTGTTCGTGAAGAAGAAGGATTGTTCACTTCGGCTCTCTCTAGATTACCGGATGTTGAACCAGATCATTGTCAAAAACAAGTATCCACTGCCCAGGATTGACGATTTGTTCGACCAATTGCAGGGGGCATCGGTGTTTTCCAAGATAGACTTGAGATCTGGATATCATCAGTTGAGGATCAGTGAGCCAGATGTGCAGAAGACAGCCTTTCGCACCTGTTATGGACATTATGAGTTTTTGGTTATGCCATTCGGGTTGACGAATGCTCTGGCTGCTTTTATGGACCTGATGAATAAGGTGTTCCAGCCCTATTTGGACCAATTTGTGGTTATTTTTGTGGATGATGTTCTAGTGTATTCTCCAGATTTTCAGACCCACCAGAGGCACTTGAGGATCGTACTGGAAACGCTGAGGCAGCATCAGATTTATGCCAAGTTCTCCAAGTGTGAGTTTTGGCTGGAAGAGCTGTCTTTCCTTGGTCATATTATTTTAGGATAAGGCATCAAGGCAGATCCAGCCAAAGTGGAAGCTGTAAGCAGTTGGGCCAGACCAAAGACAGTGATTTATATTAGAAGTTTTCTCGGCCTAGCAGGATATTATAGGAGATTCATTCAGGATCTCTCCAAGATTGCTACACCATTGACAAGATTGACCAGGAAGGAAGTGCACTTCGCCTAGGATTGGCAGTGCGAGAAGAGCTTCAATGAGTTGAAGGCTCGTCTAGTATCGGCCCCAGTTTTGACTTTGCCCACTAGGAGTGGTAGTTTTACAGTCTACAGTGATGCTTGTAGGACTGGTTTTGGGTGTGTGTTGATGCAGCATGGTAGGGTGGTGGCGTATGCCTCGCGCCAGTTGAAAGTTCATGAGAAGAATTATCCCACCCATGATTTAGAGATGGCAGCTGTTGTGTTCGCCTTGAAGATCTGGAGGCATTATTTATATGGTAAACAGTTTGAGGTGTACACAGATCACAAGAGTTTGAAGTACATCTTTACTCAGAAAGATTTGAACCTGAGATAGTGGCGTTGGGTGGAGTATATTAAGGGTTATGATTTCAATCTGTCCTACCACCCAGGGAAGGCTAATGTAGTTGCGGATGCTCTGAGCAGACGCACCCATGTTATGGCTAGTCTGATGATCCATGAAAGGAAATTGTTAGAGGGACTAGTGGAGTACAGGCCTCCGAGACAGTCTCAGGGACCCACTAGAGTAGTGCTGGCTAATTTGTCTGTTCGCCCGAGGATGATCGAGGCGATTGTTACAGCTCAGCAATATGATTCTTTTGTGTCAGATATCTGGAGGAAGCTGGAAGTTGGTAATGCCTCTCATTTTTCAGTTGGGGTTGACGATGGGTTGAGGTATGATTTGAGATTATATGTACCTCAGATAAAGGAAATCAACAATAGTTTGCGGATGAAGCCCACCGCTCCAGATACTCTATTCATCTAGGAAGCACCAAGATGTATAAAGACCTAAAAAGGAACTTCTGGTGGCCTGGGATGAAGAGAGAGATTGCTGAGTATGTGGCGAAGTGTGCAACCTGCCAGATGGTGAAGATAGTGTACCAGAAGCGTGGAGGGTCCTTGTAGCCTATGGACACTCCAGTGTGGAAATGGGAAAATGTGTCGATAGACTTTGTGATGGGTTTGCCACGAACCCGAAGAAAGAATGATACTATTTGGGTGATAGTGGATCGCCTCACAAAATCGGCACATTTCTTGCCAATGGGGGTGAACCTTCATTTGGCCAAACTGGCAGAGTTGTATGTGGCTGAGATTGTGAGATTGCATGGTGTCCCAGTGTCTATTGTGTCTGACAAAGATACGAGGTTTACGTCGAGATTCTGGGGAGCTTTATAGGAGGCTTTTGGCACAATGCTGAATTTTAGCACTGCTTTCCACCCCTAGACAGATGGCCAGACAAAGAGGACCATCTAGACACTAGAGGACATGCTAAGGGCTTGCGCCTTGGACTTTGGAGGTAGCTGGGAGGATCATTTACCTCTGATTGAGTTTGCATATAATAATAGTTACCACACTAGTATTGGTATGGCACCATATGAGGCATTGTATGGTAGACCCTACAGGACACCAACTTGCTGGAGTGAGGTGGGTGAGAGATAGTTAGTTGGGCTGAAGATCATGCAGCAGTACGAGGGCAAGGTGGATCTGATCAGGAAGAGGTTGTTGTCTGCCCAGAGCCGGCAGAAGAGCTATGCTGATAGAAGGCGGAGACCTCTGGAATTCGAGGCAGGAGACTTCGTTTTCTTGAAGGTGTCACCATCCAAAGGTGTGACACGGTTCGGTAAGAGAGGCAAGTTGAGCCCAAGATATATCGGACCGTACCAGATTAACAAGAGGGTTGGTGAGGCAGCATATAGACTAAATCTGCCTCTAGAGTTGGCAAGTGTACACAACACCTTCCATGTGTCTATGTTAAGGAAGTATTTGGCCGATGCGTCCCAAGTGATGCTAGTACAGCCAGAGGAGCTGCGGGAGGACTTGTCTATGGTTGAAAATGTAGTTCAGATACTGGACGGGAAAGAGCAAGTCCTCAGGAATAAAGTGATTCCATTGTTGATAATTCAGAGGCAACGCCATGGTGTAGAGGAGGCTACCTGGGAGCGTGAGGTGGACATCCAGAGATAGTACCCCTACTTGTTTTATTAGAGCTGAATTTCAAGGACGAAATTCTTTTAAGGGGGTAGGATGTGACATCTGGGCCTGATTATCCATTTTAATTGTAAACCATGTAATTGATTGTGATCTTGATTAAATGGTTTATTAATGGATAATCTGTTGTTTCTTGGATGTGTGAGCTTGTGGTTGGCTTTCTGTGCACCTACTTGTGATTTAGGACCAATGTAGAGTCTGATTTGAGGATGCACAGTCGCCTTGGTTTACGTGCCTATCTTTTCCTCATTTTCTTCTTCCCTTTTTTCTTTCTCTCACGAGCCATGCCCTTCCACCCTTTATTCGTCTTCTTCTTCCTCTTCTTCCACACCCGTGCCACCAGCGATGGAGGCCCGTGCCTCCCCATCCCTTCCGACGGGATGGATGGTCGGCGCCAAGCGAGTGGTGGTGGAGTTAAAGAAAGGGAGGCAGGAGCGAGCTGAGGGAGAGCGTGGCGAGAATGGAACAGAAGAGGAGAGAGCGAGAGTACAAGGGCGCGCGAGCTAGGAAGAGGAGGGTCTAAGTGTGGGTGCTTCCACCGGAGGCCGAGGTTCACTGGAGCTTCGCCGAGGCGACGCTGGGGTGAAGTGAACTTGCCGGAGTTGCGTCGGTCGCCGGAGAGGTACGCGATTTCCCCCCTTTCTCTCGTTATTGCTTCCTTGAAGAATAATGATGGAAAATGCATGAAAAATGGTAGAAAAATAGTAGGAATGATGGAAATGTGATTAATGATGTGAATGTGTAGGGATCATGCTAGATTGTGTGAATTTCGTGAGTTTTTGGTAGACAATGCCTTAAATGTTTTAAGGTTTGACTCTGAGCATGTTTCCTTTGAGAATTTATATCTCATTGCATGGTTAGTGAAATCATGATTGGATTAATGGGTTTTGAAGTAGACTCAAGGATCTAAACCCCATGATTTACTCGTAATTTTTGATGTGTGTTTGGCTGGTCCAATCGGGACTCCCACTTGGGATGAATTTTGCCGCCCGAAACAGGGGTGTGCTTTGCTTGTGAGGAATTCGGTATGCTGAATTTATTTGGTATGCCGAAATCCTAGCCAGATTTAGCCAGACCGAAAACACCAGGTCGACCAATTTAGGGGTTTTCGGTATATCGAACCTGGGTTCTTCGATATACCGATCTGGAGATTCGATCTGCCATTTTGCCCTGAACCTGGTATGCATAAATTGTGAATTTAATGAAGGACAAATGGTTTTATTGGTAGGATGGATATATGTTAGTGATGTTTTCCCCATGTAATGACATGGAGGAAGGTGGAACCCAAATAAATAGATTTGGACATGATTTTGGGTTTTAATCCCATAAATGAATGAAAGGGATGATTTTGTGTGGTTTTGGGCATGAGACTCAATTTATGATTTTAAGCATGGTTTTCATGGCTTGAGTTGGGACCCCTAGTGGAGGGCCAAGTGTTGTAAGGAAATAGAGTCTTGCAACGAAAAGAATAAAATGGAAAATGGTTTGAAAGGAAAGTTGAAAGAGTTTTGAAATGGAACACTAATAATGTGGTTGCCGAGCTTGAGACGGTGTAGGCTAAGCCTAGGTTTTTGAGCCTAGTTGCTCGGGTCACCGACGGTGTAGGCTGAGCTTGGGTCGTTGTACCTAGTTATTCAGGTCACTGAGCTCGTAATGGTGTAGGCTGAGCCTAGGTCATTGTACGTAGTTGTTCGGGTCACCGATGGGGCGTCAGACAGAGACGTATCCCCGTGCACATATGAGAAATGAAATTGAGGTCGGTTGGCCTGGGCGGTGACATCTCACACGGGGAATTTCACCAAGGCAGTGCAGGAAGGTAAGGGAAGGATGTCCTCACCTATTGCTTGTGTGCCTGGTTACCCCTGATCAAGGTAACAACAGTAAAGAAAAGGGGAAATGAATAAAGAAATGTGGTTTGGCCTAGATTGGACATTGAAATAGTCCTAAAATCCTGAAATGAAATGATGATGGTGTTTTTACCAGTTGCCATCCTGTATTTATGATTTGGTTTTGAGCCCATAAGGCATTGTGTTTTAGGCTGGATTTGGTCAGAAATGTGAATTTGAAAAGTGTTATTTTGGAATGAAATCCCAAGTATTGAAAAGATATGTTTTGGAAAATGAATTCCAAAGGTTTTGAAGGAAAATGCAAAAGTGTGTTTTGAAGGAAAATGCAAAAGTGTGTTTTGAAAGAGAATGTGGTTTTGGAATGAGCTTCCAAATGTTTTGAGAAAAGAGCATGGAATCGGATTTGAATTCCCAAATGATTTCCATTAAAAGGGAAGAGGATTTTCAAAATAAACCAAGTTTTGAAAAGAATAAAAGAAATGAGTTTTTACGGTTTTGCCGAGATTTTGTGGTTTGTATGTTTGGGTGCGTACTAGGTTACTTAGATGTCACTCACGCGTGCTTATTTGGTTTTCAGGTTCATACTACGTGCAACCGAGTTCCAATGCAGGAGTTGGAGCTTCTAGCCACACATTGTGGTCCTGAAGGTGAGCCTTAGTTACAGTTATTTGATTTTTCTGTAATTAGTGTAATTATGCTTGATACTGTGTTTTGGTAGCGTGCCCGGGATCAGGTGGTTACAGAGTAGTATCAGAGCTAAGGTTACACCTAGTGCACCGGCTTGGTGATGTCTGGTCTAATGGTTCCCTAGGACTAGACAATAGAGAGTCGTGCACCTGAATTTCTGATTATTGTGTTTTGTGGTGCTGGCAGGAAGATATCTCGCCGAGGCCACAGTCGTGGCAAGGCCCTTGTACCTGACTCTGAGACTAGAGAAGGTAGTGCTTGGCGGGGGTTGAGACAAGAATTTGGTGAGATGATGTGGGGTTTCGTCTAGTCCTTTAGCAGCAGTGGCAAGAATGAGGCGAATGGAGACCCGTGGATCAAGCAGTTCTACCAGCTTGGCGCACTGATTTTTGATGGGTACAGCACACTAGAGGAGTGTGAGGCTTGGTTCCTGGAGATGGAGAAGATCCTTGAGGGGATCGAGTGTTTAGCAGAGAAGTGGGTCCGGATCGCGACATTTCAACTCAAGGGTGCTGCGGATCGGTGGTGTAGGACAGTGCGCCGCACCAAATTTCCGAATGCGGACGTGCTGATGGTCTCTTTGGGACGAGTTCCGAGAGGTATTCTATGAGAGGTTTTTCCTTGAGCATGAGAGGGATAAGCTGGACAGAGAATTCAGGAACCTAAAGTTGGGTAGCCTGTTTGTGGCTGAGTATGACTCTTCCTTCCTTCGGCTAAAGCATTTCTCTCAGGCTGCAATTTTTGAGAATAACAGGACCAAGAGATTTGTGGAGGGACTGAACGCTATGCTGAGATTCAAAGTTATTGGCTTTAGATGCCAGACTTTAGTGGAGGCTGTTGAGCTTGCAAACCGCTATGAGGATGATCGTAGGCTGTTCCAAGAGGAGTATCCCAAGAAGGAGAAGGGGAGAAAGTCTGTTTCTCAACCTTTTGTCTCTCGACCCTCCGTTTCTCAACTGTCAGTGACGAGAGCACCAAGTTCTGGGAGTTCTGGCAGCTCTGGGAAGAAGCAAAAGCAACGACCTACGTCTAGTAGAGAAGAGAGTATGGGTTTCAGCCATGCTGGGTCTAGCAGTGGCCCACAGATGGGACCATGCCATGTTTGTGGCAAGATGGGGCATGTAGCGGCGCAATGTTGGCATAGGCAGAGGAATTTAGACAGATTAGTCGTTTACAACTGTGGGAAGTCCGAGCATTACCAGAAAAACTGTCCCAATCAGCCACAGCCAGCAGGAGAGTATGGGTTTCAGCCACGCAGGGTCCAGCAGGGGCCCACAGTTGGGACCGTGCCATGTCTATGGCATGAAGGGGCATGTAGCAGAGTAGTGTTGGCATAGGCAGAGGAATTTGGACAGTATAGTATGCTATAACTGCGGAAAGTTTGAGCATTACCAGAAGGACTGTCCCAGTCAGCCGAAGCCAGTAGGAGATGCGCCACGTCAACCGACAAAGGGGAGAGTATTCTCCAATGCTGCCCCAGATGCTGGTCCGTCTGGAGATGTGGTTGATGGTGAGAACTAGCACAGCTATATTAGTTAAGTCTTGTCTTGTAATAATTGATCCTATGTGTACTCAACACTATTTCTTATTATGATTATGGTTATGGTTTGTTGATTATAGGATCTTTTCTTGTGGCTGACCGAATGGCCCGAGTCTTGTTGACTCTGGGAGTTCATTTTCTTTTGTCTTGAGTCATTTGCCTCTGAGATTAGGACTAGGCCAGCCATATTGGCATTCCATCTAGATATGGTCACCCCATTGGGAGAACACAGTCTAGCATGGAGATATTTGAGACCGGTTGATGTTCAGCTAGGGGACAGGAATTTTCTGGCCAGTTTGATCCTAATTGACATGTAGGACTATGATGTTATCCTAGGAATGGATTGGCTGGCGCAGCACTCAACTGTGATAGATTGTGCCAAGAGAAGAGTTCTGACAGAGTGTCCAGGCCAAGGCTGGTGTGTGGTACAGGGCACTAGGCCAGGTGAGCCCAGAAAAGTGATTTCTGCTCTCAAGGCCTATCATCATTTGACAAGAGGCAGTGTGGGTTATTTGGCCTGTGTGATAGTTTCTACTTTGCCTGTGGTGGAGATTCAAGACTAGCCGGTTGTGAGGGAATATTCTGTTGTTTTTCCAGAGGAATTGCTTGGAATGCCACCGCACGGGGAAGTGGAGTTTGTGATTGATCTGGTGCCAGGATTAGGTCCTATTTCCAAGGCTCCGTACAGGATGGCACATGCTGAGTTAAGAGTGCTCCAGAATCAGCTGTAGGAACTGATGGATAAGGGATTCATTCGTCCCAGTGTATCGCCTTGGGGAGCACCGGTTCTGTTTGTTAAGAAGAAAGATGGTTCACTTTGGCTCTGTATAGACTACCGGATGTTGAACCAGATCACAGTCAAAAACAAGTATCCACTGCCCAAGATCGACAATTTGTTGGACTAGTTGCAAGGAGCATCGATGTTTTCCAAGATAGATCTGAGATTTGGATACCATCAGCTGACGATTAGTGAGGTAGATGTACAGAAGACTGCCTTTCGCACCCGTTATGGACATTATGAGTTTTTGGTTATGCCATTCGGGTTGATGAATGCTCTAGCTACTTTTATGGACCTGATGAATAGGGTGTTTAGGTCCTATTTGGATCAGTTTGTGGTCATCTTTGTGGATGATGTTTTGGTGTATTCTCCGGATATTCAGACTCACCAGAGGCATTTGAGGATCATACTGGAGACCCTGAGGCAACATCAGCTTTATGCCATGTTCTCCAAGTGCGAGTTTTGGTTGGAAGAGGTGTCCTTCCTTGGTCATATTATTTCAGGAGAAGGCATCATGGTAGATCCAACCAAATTGGAAGCTGTGAGCAGTTAGACCAGACCGAAGATAGTAACTGAGATTAGAAGTTTTCTCGGCCTGGAAGGATATTATAGGAGATTCATCCAAGATTGCTGCACCTTTGACCAGACTAACTAGAAAGGAAGTGCACTTTGCTTGGGATTGGCAGTACGAGGAGAGTTTCAATGAATTTAAGGCTCGTCTGGTATCAACCCCAGTTTTGACTTTACCCTCTAGAAGTGGCAGTTTCACGATCTACAGTAATGCCTATGGAACTGGTTTGGGGTGTGTGCTGATGCAGCATGGTAGGGTGGTGGCATATCCCTCGCGCCAGCTGAAAGATCATGAGAAGAATTATCCCACCCATGATTTAGAGATGGCAACTGTTGTGTTCGCCTTAAAGATTTAAAGGCATTATTTATATGGCGAATAGTTTGAGGTGTACACAGATCATAAGAGTCTGAAGTACATCTTTACTCAGAAGGACTTGAACCTGAGACAGAGGCGCTGGGTGGAGTGTATTAAGGATTATGATTTCAGTTTGTCGTACCACCCAGGAAAGGCAAATGTGGTTGTAGACGCTCTGAGCAGGCGCACTCATGTCATGGCTAGTCTGATGATCCATGAATGGAAATTGTTAGAGGGACTAGTGGAGTGCAGGCCACGGAGACAGTCTTAGGGACCTGCCAGAGTGGTGCTGGCTAATTTGTCTATTCGCCCGAGGATGATCGAGGTGATTGTCACAACTTAGCAATATGATTCTTTTGTGTCAGATATCTGGAGGAAGCTAGAAGCTAGCAATGCCCCTCATTTTTCAGTTGGGGTAGACATTGGATTGAGATATGATTTGAGATTATATGTGTCTCAAATAGAGGAAATCAAGAACAGTTTGTTGGATGAAGCCCATCGCTCCAGATACACCATCCATTCAGGAAGCACCAAGATGTATAAAGACTTGAAGAGGAACTTCTGGTGGCCTGGGGTGAAGAGAGAGATTGCTGAGTATGTGGCGAAGTATGCAACCTGCCAGATTGTGAATAGAGCACCAGAAGCCCGGAGGGACTTTGCAACCTCTAGACGTTCCAGTGTGGAAATGGGAAATGTGTCGATGGACTTTGTGACAGGTTTGCCGCAAACTAGACGAAAGAATGATACAGTTTGGGTGATAGTGGATTGCCTTACGAAATCGACACATTTCTTGCCAACGAGAGTGAATCTTCCTTTGGCAAAACTAGCAATGTTGTATATGGCTAAGATTGTGAGATTGCATGGTGGCCCAGTGTCTATTATGTCTGATAGAGACACGAGGTTTACATCGAGATTCTGGGGAGCTCGACAGGAGGCTTTTGGGACGATACTGAATTTAGCACTGCCTTTCACCCCCAAACGGATGGCCAGACAGAGAGGACCATCCAGACACTAGAGGATATGCTTAGGGTTTGCGCCTTGAACTTTGGTGGTAGTTGAGAGGATCACTTACCTTTGATTGAGTTTGCATATAATAACAATTACCATGCCAGTATTAGTATGGCACTGTAGACACCCCGATTTTGAGGTGACCCAGAGATGAGTATCCTTATGTTGCTTTGGATGTGATCAGCCCTTGAACCGAGCCTCAAACCCATTAGCCAAAGCCCCAATCAGACATTTGTGAGCTGGGTGGGCGCACCAAGGTGGCGCACCAAGGTGGCTCACCAAGCAGGCGCCCAGTTCTGGTTGCTGACCTTCAACCTTCCAGGCTGTTACTCTTGCAAACGAATGTGCCAACGAATATTTGAGGCTTTTCGTTTGCAAGACCCTTTGTTTCTCTTATGTAACCCATCCCTGGATCCCTATAAAAAGACCTCCATAGCAGCCATTCCAAGGACAACCTTTTGGGGAGAAAACTCTAGTGCTGAAATCTGAGAAACAGATCTGCACTCAAGCAAACTTTTGCAAGAGTTCTTCCTTCCACCCAACAACCAAAATTCGTGTTCTGAAGCTCTCCCTTGCATCCTATAGCACCCTTGGTCCTTCCAAAGCAATAAGGATCATCTTATTTCTGGTATTTCAAGAAGGAAACATCCTAAGAGGTAGGCATTCTATCACCTCCTTTTCCTTCAAATGCAATTCTAAAAATGTGA
>JAMKQA010249226.1:0-28849 GCA_024699735.1 Posidonia australis | reverse complement strand
TTCCTGAAACGGTATGCCGTTCTATCCACGGTATGCTGTTTTTGGTTCAACTCAGATTTTTGCGGAGTTCCAAAATATATTCTGATTTGCGCTGGACTGATTTGTCACTCTTGGTGTTGGTATGTCCTTTTTGATTTCAAGATAAGGCACTTATATCTTTTTCAAGTTTTAATATTTATGAAAAATATGCACAAGTAAATAATCATCAAAATTCATATAATATTTCTAACACCTATGTGTACTTGACACAATTTCTTATTATGATTATGGTTATGGTGTGTTGATTATAGGATCTTTTCTTGTGGCTGATCGGATGGCTCGAGTCTTATTCGACTCTAGGAGTTCATTTTGTTTTGTCTCCGAGTCATTTGCTTCTAAGATCGGGACTAGGCCAGCCAGGTTGGCATTCCACGTAGATGTAGTCACTCCATTGGGAGAACACAGTCTAGCATGGAAATATTTGAGATCGATTGATATTCAGCTCGGGACAGGAATTTTCAGGCCTGTTTGATCTTGATGGACATGCAGGATTATGATGTTATCCTTGGAATGGATTGGCTGGCACAGCATTCTGCCGTGATAGATTGTGCCAAGAGACGAGTTCTAGCAGAGTGTCAAGGCCAAGGCTGGTGTATGGTACAAGGCACCAGACCAAGTGAGCCCAGAAAAGTGATTTCTACTCTCAATGCCTATCATCATCTAACAAGAGTAGTGTGGGCTATTTAGCCTGTGTGACAGTTTCTACTTGGCCTATGGTCGAGATTCAGGACTTGCCGGTGGTGAGGGAATATCTTGTTGTTTTTTCAGAGGAATTGCTTGGAATGCCACTACACAAGGAAGTGGAGTTTGTGGTTGATTTGGTGCTCGGATCAGGTCCTATTTCCAAGACTCTGTACAAGATGACACCTGCTGAGTTAAGAGAGCTTCAGAATCAACTACAGGAACTGATGGATAAGGGATTCATTCGTCCCAATGTTTCATCTTAGGGAGCATCTGTTCTGTTTAAGAAGAAGGATGATTCACTTCGACTCTATATAGATTATCGGATGTTGAATCAGATCACTGTAAAGAACAAGTATCTACTTCTCAGGATCGACGATTTGTTCGACCAACTGTAGGGAGCATCGGTGTTTTCCAGGATAGATCTGAGATCTAGATACCATCAGTTGAGGATCAGTGAGGCAGATGTGCAGAAGACAGCCTTTCGCACTTGGTATGGACATTATGAATTTTTGGTTATACCATTCGGGATGACGAATGCATCGACTGCTTTTATGGACCTGATGAATAGGGTGTTTAAGCCCTATTTGGATCAGTTTGTGGTCATCTTTGTGGATGATGTTCTGGTGTATTATCCAGATGTTCAGACTCACTGGAGGCATCTAAGGATCATACTAGAGACGCTGAGGCAGCATCAGCATTACGCTAAGTTCTCCAAGTGCGAGTTTTGGCCAGAAAAGGTGTCCTTCCTTGGTCACATTATTTCAGGAGAAGGCATCAAGGTAGATCCAGCCAAAGTGGAAGTTGTGAGCAGTTGGGCCAGACCGAAGACAATAACTGAGATTAGAAGTTTTCTCGGCCTAGCGGGATATTATAGGAGATTTATCCAAGATTTCTCCAAGATTGCTGCATCATTGACCAGACTAACTAGAAAGGAAGTGCATTTTGCCTGGATTTGGCAGTGCGAGGAGAGCTTCAATGAATTGAAGGCTTGTCTGGTCTCAGCCCCAGTTTTGACTTTACCCTCTAGGAGTGGCAGCTTCATGGTCTATAGTGATGCCTATGGAACTGGTTTGAGGTGTGTGCTGATGTAGTATGGTAGGGTGGTGGCATACGCCTCGCGCCAGCTCTGAAAGATCATGAGAATAATTATCCCACCCATGATTTAGAGATGGCAGCTGTTGTGTTCACCTTGATGATTTGGAGACATTATTTTTATGGTGAATAGTTCGAGGTGTACACAGACCATAAGAGTCTGAAGTACATCTTTACTTAGAAGGATTTGAATCTGAGACAGAGGCACTAGGTGGAGTACATTAAGGATTATAATTTCAGCTTGTCGTACCACCCAGGGAAGGCAAATGTGGTTGTAGATGCTCTGAGCAGACGCACTCATGTCATGGCTAGTCTGATGATCCATGAATGGAAATTGTTAGAGGGACTAGTGGAGTGCAGGCCACGGAGACAGTCTCAGGGACCTGCTAGAGTGGTGCTGGCTAATTTGTCTGTTCGCCCGAGGATGATCGAGGCGATTGTCACAGCTCAACAATATGATTCTTATGTGTCAGATATCTAGAGGAAGCTGGAAGCTGGTAATGCCCTTCATTTTTTAGTTGGGGTAGACGGTGGGTTGAGGTATGATTTTAGATTATATGTGCCTTAAATAGAGGAAATCAAGAACAATTTGTTGGATGAAGCTCACTGCTCTAGATTCACCATCCATCTAGGAAGCACCAAGATATATAATGATCTGAAGAGGAACTTCTAGTGGCCTGGGATGAAGAGAGAGATTGCTGAGTATGTGGCAAGGTGTGCAACTTGCCAGATGGTGAAGATAGAGCACCAGATGCTTGGAGGGACCTTGTATCCTCTGGACGTGCTAGTGTGGAAATGAGAAAATGTATCGATGGATTTTGTGACGGGTTTGCCACGAACCCGAAGAAAGAACGATACAGTGTGGGTGATAGTGGATCACCTTATAAAATCGGCACATATCTTGCCAATGAGGGTGAATCTTCCTTTGGCAAAACTGGCAAAGTTATATGTGACTGAGATTGTGAGATTGCATGGTGTCCCAATGAGGCATTTGTGGGGAGTTTTGGGGAGTTCTACGGGAGGCTTTTGGGACGGTGCTGAATTTTAGCATTGCCTTTCACCCCTAGACAGATAGTCAGACAGAGAGGACCATCTAGACATTAGAGGACATGTTTAGAGCCTGTGCCTTGGACTTTAGTGGTAGCTAGGAGGATCACTTAACTCTGATTGAGTTAGCATATAATAACAGTTACCACGCTAGTATTGATATGGCACCATATGAGGCATTGTATGGCAGACCCTGTAGGACACCCACTTGCTGGAGTGAGGTGGGTGAAAGACAGTTCGGCCCGAGATCGTACAACAGTACGAGGGCAATGTGGATTTGATCAGGAAGAGGTTGTTGCTTGCCTAGAGCCGGTAGAAGAGCTATGCTAATAGGAGGCGGAGACCTTTGGAATTTGTGGTAGAAGACTTCGTTTTCCTGAAGGTGTTACCAACCAAGGGTGTGATGTGGCTCGAAAGAGAGGCAAGTTGAGCCTAAGGTATATCGGACTGTACCAGATCACCAAGAGGGCTGGTGAGGCGGCATACAGACTAGATCTGCCTCTAGAGTTGGCGGGTGTACACAACACCTTCCATGTATCGATGTTGAGGAGGTGCTTGGCTGATGCGTCCCAGGTGATGCCAGTGCAGCTAGAGGAGCTGCGGGAGGACCTGTCTATGGTTGAAAATGCAGTTTAGATGCTAGGCAGAATGGAGCAAGTCCTCAGGAATAAAGTGATTCCATTGGTTTTAGTTCAGTGACAACACCATGGTACAGAGGAGGCTACCTGGGAGCGCGAGGTGGACATCTAGAGACAGTAACCTTACTTATTTTATTAGAGCTGAATTTTGAAAACGAAATTCTTTTAAGGGGTTAAGATGTGACATTTGGGCTTAGTTTCCATTTTTAATTATAAACCATGTAATTAATTGTAATGTTGTACAAATGGCTTATTAATGGATAATCTGTTGTTTCTTGGTTATGTGAGAGTTTGGTTGGCTTTCTGTGCATCTGTTTGTGACTTGGGATCCATGTGGGGTTCGATTTGGGGATGCACATTTGTCTTGGTTTGTGTGCCTGTCTTTTCTTCTTTTTCTTGCCTTCTTTTTTTCTTCTCTTTCTTTCTCTCTCTCCACGGGCATACATCTTCTTCTTCTTCTTTTTCTTCTTCTTCTTCTTCTTATTCATCCTCCTCTCCCCCACCCACACCCATGCCACCACCAGCCAATGGCCCGTGCCTCCTCGTCCCCTCCGATGGGATGGATGGCCTGCGTCTTGCGGGAGGAGGAGGAGATAAAGAGGAGAGGAGATTGAGTGGTGGAGGAAACTGTGAAGAGGGAGACGAGCTGGGAAGAAGAGAAAGAGGAAGAAGGAGCGTCTACTGGTGGCCAAGGATCACTAGGGCTTCGTTAAGACCATGCCGGAGTGTGGTGGAGCTCGTCGGATTTACGTGGGCCATTGGTGGAGGTACGTGATCCCTCTTTTCTTTCCGTCCCTTATTTCTATGAAATTGATGAAAATGCATGTAAAATCGTAGAAAAATAGAGAAATTGATGAGAATAAGTTAAAATGCATGGAAACATAGATATCATGTGGTTAGGATTGAAATTTGTAGGAATATACAAATTTTTGGGATGAGAGCTACAATAGCCGTTCATGAGCTCCACTTCTTTGTGATTTTCGTGTGGATTGTATAGTGTATGGATTGATGAATGGTTTGTGGGGTTTTGAAGTAGACTCAAGGGTTTACAATTGATGATTTACTCGTATTTTATGATGTGTGTTTTGAGGGTCTGCAGGAGGCTCCCAGTTCTAGCGAACTCAAGGCTTGAAACCGAGGAGGTGCCCTGGTTTCGGGCGATCCGGTATCCCGAATCTCTATTAGATTAAGCCAGGATACCTGATTTCGGTAGGCCGAAATCATCCGGTTGACCGAATCAGGGATTTTTGGTATACCGAAAATGTTCGGTGTACCGAAAAAGGGATTTTCGGTATACCGGACCTGAAATTCGGTTTGTCGATTTTGTCTTGACCTTGATATATATATGTGATTATAAAATGAAAAAAAAAGAAAGGTTTTAATGGACAATAAGCATGTGTTAATGATGTTTTCCCCATGTAAATCACATGGAGGAATGTGGAACCCAAATAAGAGGATTTGGGGCTTGTTTTTGGTTTTAGACCCTGTAGATGAATAAAATGGTTGATTGTGTGTGGTTTTGGACATGAGAGACCTAATTTATGCTTTTTTAAATCATGGATTTTCATGAATTGAGTTGGGACCCCTCAAGAGGGTCAAGTATTGCATGGAAACTAGATTCCTACAATGAAAAAAATATGAATGAAATGGAAATAGTTTTGAAAAGAAAAGCTTAATGAGTTTTGAAAATGAAACACTAATCATGTGTTAAGGAACCACGGGGGTTGGTGTCGACAACGTGTCAGGAGTATGAGGCTCCAATGAAACCAATTGCCAGACACGACTATGGTTGTCGAACTTGAGACGATGTAGGCTGAGCCTGGGTCGTTGTACCTAGTTGTTCGGGTCATCGAGCTCGTGACGGTGTAGGTTGAGCCTAGGTTATTGAACTTAGTTGTTCGGGTCATTGATGGTGTAGGCTGAGTCTGGGTTGTTGTACCTAGTTGTTCGGGTCATCGATGGGGCGTCAGATAGAGACGCATCCCCGTGCATATATGAAAAAGAAATTGAGGCCAGTTGGCCGGGGCGGTGGCATCCCACATGGAGAATTTCACCTCGGCAATGCAGGGAGATAGGGGAAATGATCTCCTCACCTATTGCTTATGTGCCTGGTTACCCTGATCAAGGTAACATTAGTAAAGAAAAGTGGAAATGAATAAGAGACGAATATGATTTTAAGAAATGAAAAGAAATGTGGTTTGTCTCGGATTGGACTTATGAATGGTTCTAAAATCCTAGAATAAAAATATAAGAATTATGTTTTCTTCGGTTACCAGTCAGTATGTATGACTTTGGTTTTTGAGCCGAGAGGCATTGCGTTTTAGGCTAGATCTGGTCAGAAATATGAGTTTTGAAAATGATTTTGGTTTTGGGAAGAAATCCCAAGTATTGAAAAGAAAAGGCCTGTTTTGGAAAATGATTTCCAAATGTTTTCAAAAGAAAATGCAAAATGTGTGTTTCTAAAAGAGAATATGATTTGGAATAAATTTCCAAACATTTTGAAAAGTAAAAAAAGATGGGTTTTGTAAAGAGTTTGGATTTGGGATCAAATTCCCAAGTGATTTCAAACAAAACAAAAAAGGGAATGATGTTTTAAAAAGGAAAAAGGTGGATTTTCAAAAGAAAACCAAACCTTGAAATTAGAAAGCTAAGTTTTAATGGTTTTACAGAGAGTTTGTGGTCTTGTGTGTTTGGGGTGCATACTGGGTGACTTAGATGTTACTCACGCATGCTTTGTTGGGTTTTCAAGTGCAGATCGCGTGCAGTTGAGTTCTTGTGCAGGAGTTGGAGCTTCTAGCCACACATTGAGATCCTAAAGGTGAGCCTTAGTTATAGTTATTTAATATTTTCTGTAATTAGTGTAATTTTTACTTATGATACTGTGATTTAGTAGCATGCCAGGGATCGAGGCGTTACAATAGGTCATCATTACACACTATACACATTTCCACCGTCAAGCCAGTGCATCACATCGCATCGGCTCGGCAAGGACAGTAACCTAAGAAGAAACAAGGTTGTCGCATTGAAAGCGACTACACTCTACTGGGTGAGCCATTGAGCGTTATTTTTCCTCAGGTTGTGTCGCTTCTGAGACTTTCGGATCTGCGTCCCCCTCCAACTCCACTCCCTTAGTGGTACGACGCGAGTGTATATCGCGATTATCATCGAGCCTCGGGGCACTCGACTGATAATTGCCACACTCTGCGGGATGCCATTCAGACTTTGATTGACAGTGGGACTATTGTCGTTAGCACGTGGAATGCAGCACCCACATCTATGACTGTACCCTCACCAGCATTTAGTTTTGCATGCATTACACACCCACACACCACTGTTGAGCTGACGCATCATGTTGTGTCAGCTCAGCAAGGGCAGCAACAACAGCAGAAGCGACCTCGCCATAAGGGAAGTGGCTACCCCCCACTCGGGGAGTCATTGAGCGACATCTTTCCTAAAGTTGCACCATTCCTGCAGCTATCGAAGATTCATCCACCATCGAACCCGTTTCCTAGGTGGTATAAGACAAACTTGTTCTACCAATTCTATCGCACCCATTGACATTCGACAAACAAGTGTTACACTCTTCGGAATGCTATCTAAGATTTGATTAACAATGGAGACATTGTCGTCAACTCGTAGGAGGCAGCACACACATACACCTGCACATGCACGTGCACACCCTAGAATAACCGACCTTACCTTGTCTGAGTTGGCAAGCTCCGAGGATGTTGGAACTTCAAGGGTTTATCCTCTCTCCCGGTTCTTTCCTAGGGAATCCATCAGGTTTCATCAACCTTGTTTGTGCTTTTGCCTTTTCCCAAGTTCTGTCTGGCAACACTCATGTGTGCCACTCTTGTTCTTGTTCCTTTACAGGGGGCCTAGCCAAAAGTTTGCCAGTTTGCCATGCACCGATGTGACCCAGTACTGCAAATACCCTGGATCTAGTAGGAGATAGCCGTTGCAACAGATATCAACTTCAACAAAGATACAGTCTTAATGTCACCAGCAGATTCAACATTCACAGTGACAGTCTCAGTTTCAACATTCATGGAATTAGAGGGTTTTATGTGCAATTTTAGTGGATGCTTGGTCGAACGACAAATGGAACAAAGATACAGTCCTAATGTCACTAGTAGATTCAACATCTACATTGACAGTCTCAGTTTCAATAACAGTTTTAATAGCTTCTGTAACACCCCCGTGCTACACAACAGTACAGGAACTACCCTAATGCAACTAAAAGAATCTAAATAACAGAATTAAATAGATAAAACTAAACACCCAGACTTGTGTGTGGCAAAAGTGGCTCGAAAATGATGCACCAGACTAGACTGCACCTACTTCTGCGCACCTGAAACAAGGGAAGAAGGAAAACACGCGTGAGTGACAGGAATGTCACCCAGTACGCGCCTATGACCATGCCGGTGGAACCTTGCTCGGCTCTCTTCTACTGGGTGCATGGAAGCACTCAAGAAGTCCTGATATGGTCACGGCGAAGATGGTCAATCCAGAGAAGAAGACTAGATTCGGAAACACCAAGGAAAGATAAGAAAGGATAAGGAAAGGAGTTGCCACCTAGTCTTTTAATGGAAAGACGAGAAAAACCAAACATACAAGAAAACCAAGAAGCAAACAAGATGATGAAAACATGTATGCTCCATACCTAATTGATGAAATGCACAAATCAATGCGGGCTAGAGAAAGGGTAAGGATTCTTGTTACGCATGGGGAAGGGGTTAGGCACTCTCATGCGTCCGAGGAACTCGATCTTTCTAAGTTTCCTACTTGCCAAATGGTCTAATGGATATGTGCTTACCTATTCTGAATGCTCATGCTAATGATGACTAGAAAACATGCCAAATTAAAGAGAAGAAATGAAAAAATAAAGGGAAAAAATTAATCCGAAGGACAAATGTAGGCATTGAGAATGCTGCTTTACTGTATGCCCGTGGGCGATGAGGAAAATCGTGAAAATCGAGAAATTCTTGGAAGGTGTCACGTAAATCAGTGGAACTCGAAGAAATCCGAGAAAATCAAATTGGGGAAATAATCCTCATTCGGGACAATGTCGACATTGTTAAGCCTTTTAATGTACGCCCTCGGGCGATGGAAAGCCAAATCAAATCAAAAATACGAAAATCGACAAAAATCCAAGAAACGACAAGAAAACCAAGCTTGAAATGAGTTAGAAACGAGTGCACTATGTAAGGAAGTAAATGCGAGAAAACTTGCATGAAAAGATGCAACAAAATTTGCAAAATGCATGTAAGAGTGTAAAAATGCAAATCCCAAGGGCCTTTGTGCAAAAAAAATCAAATTTTGAATGCAAACTGAAATTCTGAAGCTAAGCCATCAAAAATACATAGAAAAACTCACTTCATGTAAGTTTGAAGAAATCTGGGGTCAAATGTGCAAATCTGTGAATTTTTGGTCAAATTAAAGATTCCTAGGGGTTAAAATGCAATTCTGCCATCAAAACATGTATTTAATGCAATTTTATAGAAAAACTCAGGATAAAATATGCAAGAAAAGAATCCATGTTTGAAAATAGATAGTTTCTGGGGCAATTCAGTAATTTTACCCTAGAAAACATGCATTCAGTGTAAAATCAATAAAGTTCAGGGGCTAAAATACAATTTAAACCACATCTGTGCAGGTATTTGAATTCTCAAGGTTCACCTTGCAATTTCATTTAGAAGAATTTTCATGAAACTTAGGGGTTTCTATCTAATCTTTAAGCCTGGAAAACATTATTAGGGAAGCTTAGGGGCACATTGCAATATTTTCAGTTAAAACTTTATTCAAACAAATTTAAAAAAAAATATGTAGGGACCTAACTGTAAGAGAAAGGACCTACTTGTAAGAACAGAAGGACCTAAATGTAACAAAATCAAAAGTTTCAGAGATTAATTCAAAGAAAACTTATTTTTTTGTTTTTATTTAAAAGAAAAGAATTGACGGCCGCCGGCGACTGAGCTCCGCCGTTGATGACTGTTGGGGATGCTCTTCCAAAGCATCCCAAAGCCTGATCTAAGATCAGAGGGCACAGTGAGCAAGAAGAGAAGGAAGGGATGAAATCCAATGGTTTAGATCGAAGGCTCGACGGTTAGAGGAGGCTGCCCACCTCCCTTGCCGTCGCGGCACTCCGGTGATAGCGTCGGAGAAGAAAGGGCCTACTAGAGGGCTACAACACGCATCTATGAGCTCCTGGAGGCTGCAGGACGTCGAGAGGAACATTCCCTTTCCAGAAGCGAGAATGGGACACTTCCCCCATCCTCGAACCAAGCTTGTCGTCGACGCGATCCTTATCCAGTGAGCTCGACCGCGGTGGCTGTCCAAGGCACAAGGCTCAATTCTGAAGACTCCAGAGCACTAGGGGCATGCCGTGGAACGATCCTGGAGGCTCGGAGAGGCACAAAAAGGCTGGAGGCACACGTCCCTTCACTAGCATCAGTCGTCTTCCTCGGCGACGGCGACCTAGAACGACTCCAGCGATCTTCTGGTGGAGGCTCAGGGAGGTGGTGAAGTGGTGCTCCAGAGGTCAGAGAAGCAAGAGGGAGGTCTAGGGAGGAGATCCTAATGCTCTAGGTCATGAATCAACCAGTGGATTCCTGCCCCCATCTAGGCCACTGGAGAATGACTCCGGCGAGGCCTGGAAACATGATTCCAACCAGAGGAGACCTCTAGCTCTATAGGAATCGACCAGAGGAGGCAGAGGGAGACCTAGGTAGCTAAAATTGAAATTAAATGATGCTCGTGGAGGGCGTACCTAGTCTGGCAATGTGCTTTGCCTTCATAGCTCGCCGAAAGTGGCTGAAGACTCTGGTTTCTCACCTCTACAATTCTTTTCTCTCTTTCTAGAACTCTCTCTACCTCCTCCTCCCCTTCTCTCTCGCTCTCTTTTTTTTTCTTCACAATTCACACTGTTGCTCCTTTTATAGGTGAAGCTCCGGCGACACACTATAACTACTCAACAAGCAAACCACGACAAGATCCTAACAACCATCCTAACCCGTAACAAACTAGAGATCCTCCTAACAAACTAACACCCATAACCACCCTGTTGTTCCCCACGCACCCTCTATTCTGGCAGCCCACGCGCTGATAGTGATCGACAGCCGTCCGAGCTTGCAACGATGCATCCGACGACCCCAGTTCGTGGAGGGCTCGTGCTTGGCTGCTGCTGGGCAACGTGGTGAGAATGTGATTGTGGAATCTGAGATGAAGGATGTAAGGTTGTTACTAGCTATTGGTGTCGAGGGAGAGGAGGGACTTGAATCTGTGGCAGTTGAGTTGGAGGATGAAAGGGCTGGGGCTATGCATATCCAATTTTTGATCTTGTACTTGTCCATGTGCTCCTGGATGGCTCTGAGGTTGAACTTGAGGTCTGGGCTGCTGGACAGATGTTGGAACCTGCTGTAGAGAATTAGGAGGTGCATGCATTTGGGGCATATGACTGTGAACATGGGCTTAAAGTTGTGCTAGGACTTGGGGCTTTGGTGGATTTTAATGGGCTTTCATGGATTTTCATGGGCTTTGCGCATGTCCAATGCGGCTGTATGGTGCGCCAGAGAGGTGCGCCAGATGGGTGCACTAGAGAGGTGCACCTGTCTAGTGCGTTAGACAGGTGCGCCAGAGAGGTGCGCCTGTCTAGTGCGCTAGATAGGTGCGCCTGATAGGTGCACTTGTATGGCCCCAGATCGTGGCTCAGATCAATTACTGTTGGGTTTGGCGTTCTTTGGCTTTGGGACTAAACCAGGGTTTGAGTTCATTTGTGATTAAAAGCCCAACTACAACAATTCCATCCCTACAAACCAGCAAAATTGGAGTGTCTACAGCGCCCCAAGACGGTGGCAAAACCCACAAAACATTCGCTAGAAAATCTCGAGAAAACCACAATCACCAAAACCAGTACACACGGTTAGAAAAGACTTCGTAAAGGATGCCATTTCAAAACTTTCTTTTCTTTTTCTTTCAAAACCTTATGATCATTAACAAATCTTTATGCACAACTTAGGAAAAGCAAACCATTACATCTTGTTTCCGAGCCCAAAGCATCATTTAATCCATTAACACAATTCATCACAAATCAGGGCTAGGAACTAGTCCAACACAAATCCGTAATTCTTATTTCAAAACTGGTCGCATCACTCTGGCCACAGGCGATCGACCTGGCCACAAGTAGCTGGTGAGGATTCCATGTCACCACACCCACACTACAGTGCCGCGGTGAACCACCCCGTGCTGGAGTTCAATCGCCTCGGCCGCAGCCTCAAATGTACCCTTACTGGTACAAGCACGGAGTGCGTCCTCACAACACCTTGGTGTCTGAGCACCTGGGGACTCTAACCCTAGACCCGACTAGCAACGGCACTGAGGGTAGTTTGGGTCTACCATACCCTAGGTCCTACAGTACCACCAAAGTCTCGAGGCTCCTACCCTCGACCGTAAACTCGGCAATCACAACCAACGACAAGTCTCCGACATCTCTAGAGGTCTCACTACCCTTGTCGGCAAGCCTTAGTCAAATTGTCGCTCCTACAATTCTCAGAAATCTCTTTAAAACCATATGTTGTTTCTTAATTCAAAACATTTGACAAAACCATTTTTTCATTCATAAAATTCTTTATAAATCTCACACATTATGTGTCACATTTTCATCTATGGTTCTCAAAAACCCAATCATTTCATTCATGGTCATTGTACCATGCAATCATCCCTCACATGGGTCCACATGCATTCCACATATTTCACGTTTCACAATTCATGGGAAGCATAATTAAAACAACATGTTTACATGCAATATCTCATAAATCATTTCTACGCATCTCATACATTTACTATGCATTTATCTAAATTTATTAACATTTTCCAAAGCATTTCTCAATATAGTTTTGGGTACTGATTCGTCATACCGAATAGGGTCCCGGTCGACTGACAATCCCTGATTCGATCGAAATATTTTAGTATTTTGAATCTCTGTCAATTTATTAGTTCCCTACCAGAACGGTCGATCAAAATCATTTGGTCGTTTGAAATCCCCTGATTCGGCCGACTGAATTTCCCCTGGTCGTCAGAATCAATGGTCTAGGGAACCCACCTGGGAGTATTTCCGCATACCGAACCCAGTTGGGCATATTGTTTTCTACGATTGCAGAAAGCCTCCCCGGCCACCATCGTCTCTTCTCCCCAATGTGGGAGTAAGGAGCAGACCCCACTAAATCACCACAAAAATTACAAGTAAAACATGAGGTGTAGACCTCCAAGTCTACTTCAAAATCCCTTAATCCAAACATAAAACCATTAAGCATGCTGTTCTATAGAAATTCACGAAGGCATAAGGCTCATACGGAAATCACTGTAGCATGCATCAAACCACTAGCAAAAATCCCATGAAACAACCACGAATCGGCCTGATATCTTCACAAACACTTGATTCATCTCATTCACAACATTTCCCATACCTTTTCGCATGATTTTTACATCATTATTCATGATTTTCTTCTTAATCTCAACATGTCGTATTTGGGAAAAGGAGGAGGAGGGGGACACGCGTACCTGGCTCTCGCGAGCCTTGCGTGCCCTCGAGCTCCGACGATGCACGACACCAGCCTTCCCCTGTGCTTGCGCGATCTCCCCTAGCACGAAGCTTCCTTCCCACTCACGGCTCACCTCCGGCCTTCTCCCTCTGGTTCCTCCTCAACCTCTGCACTCCACTCCTCCCTTTAATGCCACCTCCGCGTCTGCCATCCCCTGGAATCCCGTCGGCTCCTCTGCCGTCGAAGGGACGGGACGAGCAGCCCTCCCGCTAGGGCTCACGAGCAGGAGGAGACAGGTCGCAGGTCATGGGCGTGGGAAAGAAAGGAGTCATGGGCATGTGTTTGGGCTTCTTTGACCAGGTCCAAGTTCAAGTCGGTCTCACCCCCAATCATGGGTCTCAGGTTCCCAAACAGACGCATAAAGCCAAAGAAGTCACACCCCAATGGAAACCAGAACATGAACACAATGCACAGGGAGAAACCACAGCCAATAAACACCACCTAGATTAACCATTAACAAATCATATACAAATAATACAGGAAATTCTATAGTTTATATTAAATGGAAAATTAGGCACAGATGTTACATCATACCACCTCAAAAGAATTTCGTCTTCAAAATTCACTGACCAAACAAATGGGGGTACTGGGACTGCATGTTCGCCTCTCGCTCCCAAGTAGCTTCCTTAACACCATGGTGCTGTCATTGGACTAGCACAAGAGGAATCACCTTGTTCCTAAGGATCTGCTCTCTTTTATCAAGGATCTGTACAACGTCTCCACCATGGACAAATCTTTCTGCAGCTCACCTGGGCAGCCTAACACTTCCTCAACATCGAGACGTGGAACATACTGTGCATGCACGAGAACTTCGAAGGCAAGTCCAACTGATAGACAACTTCCTCAACCCTCCTGATTATCCTGTAGGGTCCAATGTAGTGAGGACTCAACTTTCCCTGCCTCCTAAGCTTGAATATGCCTTTCGTTGGTGACACCATAAGGAAGACGAAGTCTCCAACCTCGAACTCCCAAGGTCTACGCCTCTGATCAGCATAACTCTTCTACCTTCTCTGTGCAGCCGCCAGTCTCATTTTGATCAGGTCCACCTTCTCTACATATTGTTGCACAATCTCTAGGCCCACAAGCTGCCTCTCGCCTACTTCATCCCAACAGGTAGGTGTTCTACAAGGTTTGCCATACAACAGAAGATGATCAACAGAGAAGGTAGCTATTGTTGTAGGCGAACTCGATCAACAGAAGATGATCTTCCCAGCTCTCCCTAAAATCCAAGGTGCAGGCCCTCAACATGTCTTCTAAGGTCTGGATAGTCCTCCTCGTCTGCTCGTCTGTTTGAGGATGGAAGGCCGTACTGAAATGCAAAATGGTGCCGAAAGCCTCTTGCAATGCTCCCTAGAATCTAGATGTGAATCTGATGTCCCTATCAGACACAATGGACACCGGCACCCCATGTAGTCGGACTATCTCAGCCACATACAACTCTGGCAGTTGAGCTAATGTGAGATTCACCCTCATAGGTAAGAAATGTGCTGACTTTGTGAGATGATCCGCAATCACCTTGATGGTGTCGTTCCTTCTCCTGATCTTGGGTAGTCCTGTCACAAAATCCATTGATACATGCTCCCATTTCCACACCGGAATATCCAGAGGTTGCAACATTCCTCCAGGCTTCTAGTGTTCAATCTTCACCATTTGGCAGGTTGCACACTTCATCACATGCTCAGCTATCTCTCTCTTCATTCTAAGCCACCAAAAATTTCTCTTCAGATGCTTATACATCTTGGTGCTCCCAGGATGAATTGAATACTTAGACCGATGGGTTTCATTAAGTAGTCTCTGTTTCACATTCTCCACCTGAGGCACATACAAGTGCAGATCATACCTGAGTCCTCCATCTACACCAATAGAGAAATGAGGTGCCTCTCTTGCCTCCTGTTTAGCCCAAGTCTCTTGCACAAAGGGGTCCAGTCGCTAAGCAGCTACAATAGTTGCCAGTAACCTTGGACAAATAGACATGTTTGCTACCCAAGCTCCAGCAGGTCCTCAAGACATCCGCAACGGTCTACAACCAACCAAATCCTTTATCATACACCAGTCCTTGATCATCAATTGGACATCAAGTGAGTGCGCCTACTCAAGGCATCAACGACCACATTAGCCTTCCCCTGATGGTAGGATAGGCTAAAGTCATAGTCTTGAGGTATTCTACCCATCTTCTTTGCCTCAGATTCAAATCCCTCTGAGTGAAGATATACTTTAAGCTCCAGTGGTCTGTGAATACCTCAAATTGCTCACTATACAAGTAATGTCTCCAGATTTTCAGAGCAAACACCACTGCAGCCATCTTCAAATCATGAGTGGGATAATTCCTTTCATGGTTCTTCAGCTGGTGTGAGGCATACGCCACTACTCTCCCATACTGCATCTGCACACATCCTAATCCTGTCCCACAAGCATCACAGTACACTACAAAACCTCCACTCCCCGAAAGTAGAGTCAAAACTGGAGATGTGACCAGTTGAGTCTTCAATTCATTGAAGCCCTCCTCGCATTGCTAGTCCCAAATGAAAGGAACCTTCTTTTGTGTCAATCTGGTCAAAGGTGCTGTAATCTTGGAGAAATCCTGTATGAACCTTCTATAGTAACCAGCCAAGCCCAAAAAGCTTATGATCTTAGTCACGGTCTTGGGTCTAGCCCAACTACTAACTACCTCAACCTTGGCTGGGTCGGTTTTAATTCCCTTGCTTGAAATGATGTGGCTAAGGAATGTGACCTCTTCCAGCCAAAACTCACACTTAGAGAACATCGCATACAGTCGATGTTGCCTCAAAGTCTCTAATACCATTCTCAAGTGTGTCTGGTGAGTCTGCACATCCAGGGAATATACCAGCATGTCATCAACAAATACCACAACAAATTGGTCCAAGTAAGGTCTGAACACCTTATTCATCAAGTCCATGAAAGCAGTTGGTGCATTCGTCAACCCAAATGGCATAACCAAAAACTCATTGTGGCCATACCGGGTACGAAAAGCTGTCTTCTACACGTCAGTTTCTCAGATCCGCAGTTGGTGATATCCCGATCTCAAGTCAATCTTTGAGAATACTGAAGCCCCCTGAAGTTGGTGTCTTCTACATCTGTGCCTTTTCTTGGGGCTTTGGGCTAGTGGAGCCCTGGTTGTGGTTTTGGCCAGTGTGGGCTTGGTTTGTGAGATTTTGAGAAAATAGTTTGCGAATTTAATTTAAAAGGGAAAATATTATAGTTTTTTTCCCGTGGTTTTCCTTGGAGTGCATACTGGGTGACTTTTGTCACTCATACGCTTTTCCTCATGTTTTTGGTTTAAAAGTGCAGGCATGCAGAGGGTTAGAATAGTGCATATAGTTTGGAGTCTTCTAGCCGCACACACTGGTTCCTGGTACTTAGATATTTACTATTAGCTTTAATTTTCCCGAAATTTAATTTGTTTTAAATTATTGTAGAAAATGTAGAGTGTGACAGTCTTGCCTAACCCACGACAACAACCTAAGAAAACAATCAAAATAGCAACAACATCATCTTTTAAGGATAATGATTATCCAAGAGAAGCCGCACAACACGTGAACCTCACCTTAAGTAGGTAGCTCACAACATTAGATGCATTTCCCCTCCCTAAGATCGGCTAGATGCTTAGGTATCTTGGTCACAACAAATAATGTCCAAAACTCTAAGTTCTAAAGCTAGAACGTAGAATGCCTATTAGCTCGTGTCCCACAGGAGCATAGCCAGATCAATGTCAAACACTATAATGACCCCTAATCGCTATTACCCAACCTAGCTACACAATTTCATTTTTTTTATCTTTTTATTAAAATTACAATTATGCTAATCATGCAAATGAATCTAAGTACACTCAACAACAATAAATGAATAATTGAAATAAACTAAACTACAAATTGACCAAAATCTTTGATGTGTGATAGCGTAACTCTTTCTATATGCATTAGCAAATTCAACTCCTATCCTGTCCCTGCCAAGAATACAAAAACCAAAGCACACGTGAGTGACCACTCAAACAGTTATCTAGCACACACCTCACCTAACCACTCGATACACCATGTCGAGGAAATAGGTGTAACTACGTCCCACACAACAAGCATAGGCATCTCACCTAGATACCGCAACACCAAGCCTAGGCAATCCATTATTGCTCGACAAGTAGCAAAATCTCAAAACCATGCCTTTAAAACCATTCTTTTCTTTCCTTTTCAAAACCATGTGCATGCTCTTTCATAATCTTTTATGCATGCTCAAGATGGCTACTCTTGCTAAATCAAGCCCAAAAGTCACACCAAAGCACACATCCTGATCCCACATGCTCTCTATGTAGATCAAACAACCAATGGTGCCTGAACGCTCTCCATAGCATCCAGAACACCTACAACAACCACAAAGCACAACCTATAGAGCCTTTGCTCTACACAACATGGTCTTCTTTGGACCCAAGTACAACACCAAAACTTTAGAGCCACCGCTCCAAAATACAATGCCACACTAGCACAGTAGCATGGCTTCCTTTATGCCAAAACCATAGAGTCACCACTCCTAAAGCACAACCCCATACTAATGCAACACTACGAACTCTACTAGGCCAAAACCACAAAGCCATCGCTCTCAAAGCACAATGCCACACTAGCACAACACCACGGCCTCCACTAGTCCAAAGCCCAACTCCTAAACTAGAGCTCAGCAAAACCACAAACAACATGTCGTACTACCTAGTGCCAAGCAGTCAATACTAGCCACAAGTAGTCTACCGACGAGCGATCACAACATTTGCACTGCCACAGACCCGCCACCCTATGTAGGAGCAAATCCGTCCCATAGTCCTCCCACCTAGAGAACCCTTAGAGTGCCAACCCCCACCAGGGAAGGTTGTCTTGTCACTCAAGACACTACCAGCCATGGGGCACGTGCACTACCCGTCCTAGCCACCACAGGATATATCCTCTCGACGTCCTTTACATGGTATCTATTCTATGGGAGTGTCACCTCACCACTAGTGGTATCCACAAGTCTCGGTACTCGTAACTCCCAGGGTATCAAACCCAATTACGTAGGAGTTTCATACCTCCCAAGTCCACTACCATGATACCCTATGTACAACAATACCTTGGGCCTTAGTGCCCAGGACAAACAGAGTGTCATACCTTCAAGCCTAGTTAGTACCTCATCTTGCAAACCTCAGCCTCGGTCTCGTGAATGACAATCTTGGAGTGTCATACCTCAAGGATCTGACAAACACACCTCGACCTCTTGGTCCATCGCAAACAAAAACATCGAAAAACTCCTTTCAAAACCATTTGCAAACATGTGCACATCCTTTTTTTTCCCAAAAATCATTTTGGAAAATCATTTAAATATTCTTTCAAAAAAACCACAAAATATAGCCTAGACAGCTCTTCTGTTAGCCTAGAAACCACACCTTGGGGGCGCCTGAGTTCCAATCGCTCGACCTATGACGACAACCCAAGTGAAACAACCAACAAAAGCGCCATCTGGGTATCAAATCACCCAAACGACACCACAATAGAACAACTACAACTAAAACTCTATGCTTTGATGCCTAGATGAAAATGCCTACCGACTCATTTCCCTTGGGAGCATAGGCAGATCAAAGTCAAACACTTGACATAGTGTCATTGAATACTACATTCAGCGCACCACCCACAAAACCACACAAGCCCTAGGTCTAGGGATATTATCATGATCCTTATAGTCCATTCTAAACCATTTGGGGAAAGACCTATTATCTCTAAATCATATCATCTTTTATTCTACCCATACCCCAAGTGGACTATTACTAATTCATTTTAGGTAAATCCTACAATCATTCTAATGATTATCCTAATCATTTATACCATTATATTTATTACCCCAAGATATATATATAAACCAACACATCAAATATCTAAGAATAAGGTCCAAGTCTAGTTTGGCATACCGAACATAATTGGTCGACCAATTCGGTAGATCAAACAAGAAATGGTTGACCAAAATTCCCTGATCTTTCATGCCGAACATGACCGATCGATTAGTCCAGGTATAGCGTCAACACCTAAGATCCAGAATGGCAGACTAAATAAATTTAATCGACCGAACCAATGGTCAAGGGGACATTTTGAAAGTCCAAAACGACATACTGAAATAATTCGACATACCAAACCAGCGATCCCAGTGCGCCTAGAAACGAGACCCAAAGCCCAACCCTGCGAACAAGCCACCAAAACATGCAAACAATATATTAAAATGAAGATCTCGATGAGATCTTCCAATCGGGACAAGGATCACAAAGATCTGTTACTTGAGGCACAAGAAAACACTAGAAAACCATAAAGGGGTATTGTTCACTCCAACAATAAAATACAGCCATAAATGGCCCATAAATGCACAATAAATTTTATAAAAATATCTACCATCTACCACATGCTATCATGTCCCTAGGAATCAAATTAGAAACCAAAAGAAAGCCAAAGGCATGTGTACCTGTCATCGAAGTCGCGGTGGCAACGAACAGCGAATGGTGAGACCTCCTCCACGCAAGGGTGGTGCGATTGTGGTAGCACGACAATGGTCTCCTCCCTTCTCCGGCCATCCTAGCTCCCTCTCTCCTTCTCGACCCTCTCAGCTCTCTCCCCCTCCTATCTGTCTCTCTCCCACTATCCGATCACTTGTGCTAGGGAAGGAGAAGAAGAAGAAGAAGAGGAAGAAGAAGGGGAGGAAGAAGTGGGGCCTAGGAGAGAAAAGAGAAAGAAAGGAGGGAAAGAAAAAAAGAAAGAAAGAAGGGAAGGAAGCCACAACATGAGACCAGACTACGTAACCTTCTACATCCACGTGACTCATGCAAATCGAGATCCACCACCAAAGCATATAGCAAATCTTTAGAACTTCCATGAAGGCCAGCATAACACCACAACTACACAACACTGAAAAGGCCAAGATCCTACTAATCCAGGTGTAGAACACTACTAAAGCTGCATTTCACACTAAACATAGGAGACTTAGCGTCTAACGACCCAAAACTCCATTAAAATATCTAGCCAAAACACTACTTCTAAATCTAGATTGTTACGAACACCCACACAGTGCCACTGAATATCTCATTCAGTGCACCACACACAAACAAGGCTAAAATCTACACCTAAGATACATGATCTCTACTGTCCAGTCTAACCATTAGGGGAAAACTTAGTATATCTAAGTCATAGAATCTTTTATTCTAATCACACCTTAAGTGGAATCTTACTAATACATTTTAGGCAAATCCTATCATTATTCTAATGATTATCGTAGTCAATTAGTCCATCATAATTATCTTCCCAAGATTAATATATATATATATATATACAAATATATTCATATATATATATATATATATATAGGCTAATTTTCAGATAAGGCCCGACCTTACTTAAGTTAAGTGAGGCCCTTGAATTTTTTCAGTAAATCGTGTTGTATTTCATTCATAAATTACTGAAAAATTAATTTTAGTGTTCACTGAAAAGATAATTTCAGTATTTACTGAAAATGATTGAAATTATAATTTCAGCAAATTATAGATTAAAATATACATAATTTACTGAAAATATGCATGGGCCCTACTTTTCTTAAGTAAGGCAGGGCCCTACCTGATCATTACTCTATATATATATATATATATATATATATATAGATATATATAGAGAGAGAGAGAGAGAGAGTAATGATCTAGTAGGGCCTTGCCCAAATCCAAACCGTCCACTACTAATGCACAAGTCACATCTCAGCCATTTATTTTGACATGACAGTTATCGCAAAGAATTGTCAAATACCAAAATTGGCATAACTACTACAATTAAGGAGACATGCATACTAATTTCAAATCATGTCAGCTAAATCAAAAGAATGATCCCTTAAATTATGGTGCAAAAATTTTACCTGATTGTTTTTAGTATTTCATTGCATTATTGTTTAAATTGGATAAAGAAAATCACCAATCAGTCCCACGTTCATTAGTGTCTTCTATATTCTCTCTTCCAACTAATGGCAACAAAATCTAATTTTAAATCAAAAGCGCCAACTAAGAGAGAGAAATATACCAACTAATAAAAGGTTACAATAAAAATATCAGAAAATTATAATTATGCAAAACCGTAAGATGCAAAATAAATGGCCAAGATTTAAGGCCCTACTTATGCTAATTAGGGTTGGGCCCTACTTATGCTAATTAGGGTTGGGCTCTACTAGAAAATTAGCCTCTCTCTCTCTCTCTATATATATATATATATATATAACATAAAACACCTTAATAGAAGATTAGGGTCTGGATCAGTAGACAAAAAAGGAACAGTCAATTGAACCAGGGCTTTAGCACTAGAATTGGCAGACTGAAATCCATCTAATCGTTTGAAATTCTCTAATCTGCTCGATCGCAAAGGATCAATTGACTAAACTAGGTGCTCTGTCATCACACAAGACCTAGAAAGGCATACTGAATAAATTCGGTCAACTAAAGTAGGGTTTGAGAGGACTATTTGGGAGCCAAAATGGCGTATTGAACAAAATCGACATGCCAAACCAAGCGATAGTAGGGCACACTAAAATGAGATCCATACCAATCCTACAACCCACCACACCAAATAGCACATATAATATATCAAAATGAAGATCTCGAGGAGATCTTCCAAGCTTGACAAGAAACATAGAGATCCATTGGGCGGATCTCAAGAAAGCACAAAATAAGGTTATGTGAGCTCTTTTTACTCGCCAACCACACATCTGGCCATAAATGCTCATAAATTCTTAAAACATTTACTACAATCATCCACACACTATCATACACCTAGGAATCAAATTAGAAAATCAAAAGGATCCTACGTGGTGTGTACCTGGCACCAAAGACGCAACAACGCTAACGACAATCGACGAAACCTCCTCCTCGATAGCTCTGAACCTCCTCCTCCCAACGATGATGGCAGCAACGACGATCTCTTCCTTTGTCTCATGGCATCTCTCTCTCTCTCACCCTCTCTCGTCTCATCTGTCTCCCTCACTCCCTCTTGTGTCTCAAAGAAGGAGAATAAGAATGAGGGGAGAAAAAGAAAAGAAAAGAATGAAAGAAAGAAAGAAAGGAAAGGAGAAAGCTGCAAGCACGAAACCAAATCATGCAACCACTTCCCCGTCCACATGGCTTGTCCAAGCGAAGATTGGCCACCAGCGCATACCAACAAACCACCACAGTCCAGAGCAAACCCTCAAAACTTCCACGAGGGTCGACACAACCACACAACAACATAGCACCAAGAAGGCCAGAAATCCATTAATAAGGGCATTGAACGCTGTTAGAGTTGTGTTTGACATTGAACATAAAGGACTCAGCGTCTAACGATCGAGAATTTCATCAAAACATCTGGCCAAAGCACCACTTACGAATTTAGATCGTTATATCCTAACCCCCTTAAAGGAATTTCATCTCCAAAATTATCATGGTGAAATACCAAAGGGCATAAAATTTAGATGTCAAAACTACAACCCCAAACAACTAGCATAACAGTGCTGCCCAAAACTCATGACCTATAGGAGAAATCTACACTCTGCAAAGTCATTTTGTCCCACTTAGGTCCAAAGCGACATCAAGGACTTATCTCTTCTTGAGTCTGAACACCACCACGATCTTGGGTGAAGTCCCTTTCGGGTACAAAATCTCCACCCAAAGGCTTCAAAATAGTGTCTTTCATAGTCCCCAAGCATCTTGAGCACCTCTGGAGACACGCAAACCATAGGATTGACCAAGTGCAGCCAGTTTCCACCAACATTGTTGCACTACTCTAATGCCTAAACTGGTCAGGAGCACACCAAATACCATACCACATGCTCAGTAACAACACCTCCCATCACCTTAAAAAACCTCCTCTAATTCAAGATACAAGAGAAATCTGGCTATTGAGACATAGTAAAGCTTTTCACGAATCTAGAGCACACTAACAGATCAACGAATCCAAGCGATATTTGCCTTTAGGTACTACTTCTTAGACCAACATTCTATTGAATCTAGAGTATAACCTCTATTGTGGCCAACACCAATCATGTGGATGGATAGTTCCCCTTATGTTGCCTCACCACAATAGAAACTTATCCCAACCTAGATGGATATTGGTGAAACTCATCACGACTCGCTTGCTATGGCAGCCTTACAGGTCCAGACGTGAGACCGCTAAAATACACGTAGACCACTTATTAAGCGTGAAGCTCACGTCAAGCCTCCTACAATCTTGAGTCTAAGGCCACAAGAGTCACTTTTTCTAGTGAAATAACTCATCAATGGTAAGGACCACTCGAGAGTCAAACTCTATCAGATCTCCATCCCAAAGTAACTCCTGGCAAGAGTGTCCGAACTAACACAAGTTATTCCCCTTTCATGGCAGACCTCTTTACGGTGTCACTCTCCCGAAGATGCTCCTACTAGACTTCTAAGAATAGTTCACTTGAACCAGGAAACGATCTATTGGAAGCAACACATGGGGTCACACGAACAGCTCGACCTACAGTGCCACCAAACGAATAGGGTAGCCAACTCCACTTGAATAGCCCCATCTCTACCATAGAAACTCGAAAGAGACCAAGCAACCACAAGAGAAAGGAGATCTCCATGAATCAAACAACATCATGCCATTCGACCCACCAGCAAACAAAAAAAATCAAAAGTAGGACACCCCAAGGGAAATACTAGAGAAATAAATCTCCATCGCACGAATGACACTAAGCCATTTGAACCACTACTAATAAAAGTGAAACTGGGTATCAAAACAAGATACCCTAAATAGCACATGCCATCAACACACTAGGCTATGCCACTCCATGACCAAGCCTCAGATAAAATATGAGACACAACCGCACAACATCAATGCACGAATCCATGTGCACCACCTCCTAGATAACCCTAACATCAAACAGAATAACTGGAAGAAACAACACAAACCTAGGGACTCGCTAGATTCAACCCAAAACAATAACACACATCTAGGGATCCACTAAGTATCCTAGAACAACACACATCTGGGGACCCATCAAGCCACCTAGAGACCACTACAACCATCAAGGGATGCACTAAGTCACCTAGAAACAATAGGAGGATGAAACTTGGAGCATCCTCTGCACCCACCACAAGGACAACAACCACCACACATTTGGGAAGCCTCCCATGCACTACTAGAAAATCTACATTTTGTGAGGACAAATAGCGAGGACTTAGCGAGGAAACGTTCTCGCAAAAATATAACGAGGACATATAGCGGAGAGTTAGCGAGAACATGACCTCGCAATAATTTTGCGAGTATTTAGCGAGGAGTGCTTCTCGCAATGTCCTTGCTTTTTTTTTAGCAAGGACATAGAGAGGATATTTCCTCGCTATTTGTCCTCACTAAATCAGATCTAAAATACCGACGTATGAGTCATTTTCCTTTCTTTCTTACCCTAATGCTCATCCGCCTCCTCCTCTGTGACACCTCCTCCCACCCGCACAACTTCGTCCTCTTCCTCCTCCTCTTCCTATTTATCATCAAACACAGCCTCCTTCCACTGGCACAACTTCCTCCTCTTCCTTCCTCCTATCACTAGACATTGCCGCCATACACAACCTCCTCGTTGTCCTCCTCCTCCCACTTGCTGCTAGACACAACCTCCTTCCTTCAGCATAGCGTCCTCCTCCTCCCACCCACTGTCGACCAGAGCCTCCTCCTATCAACACAGCCTCCTCCTATAGGTTTTATTTCTTACATTATTCATTTCAAGCTCTTTCCTTCTGTGAGTTATGAAGGATTAAACTTTAAAAAATGACAACTGTGTAGAACCACTATTCTATCTTAGATATGATATATCACTCTTGAATGCAATCAACGTATGATTTTTTTTAGCAGTAATCAATGTATAAATCCACTATATTAATTGTGGTTTGAGTGTAGTGATTTCAAAATGTAGCTGCTATATGTTCTTTCCCCTACTTGTAATAACATCAAACCGGAAAAAAGGGGCTAAAGCAATAATGAAAAATCTGAATGTTAGAAGCGTCATATTTTAACAAAAGGAAGATAATCTTTAGAAATATTGAAAATACTCCTCCCTTTTTCATCTCATATAAGGTTGCCCGTGTTTTTGTTATGATAACTTCCAAGAATGTAAAATGAATTGGACGGAACCATATCAAAGCTCCATGTCCAAGGGAATTCAGCCTGGTTCAAGCCTAATGCAAATACCAAAGATTGAATACAATACCTCGTGTAGACATGTAGGTTTTAAAAAGGGATAATAACATGGGCAAGGCAATTCAGCCTGGTTCAAGCCTAATGCAAATAAGTTATGTTAGTTTTTCTTCCTTTTTTTTTTAACTGAATGTAACAAATTAGTGATGCAAGTGCACAAAATTATTTAGACTTTTACAAGTCCTCTTGAGATCACCTTCGGATAATACTTTCTGGATTTCCAAGAATGAACATGGAAGAACGTTCTTAAAATCCATTGTTCCACCATCTTTGGATTTCTACATGTAGGCCTTCATGAGTGCTCAAAAATGATGTACATGCTTTAACATCATTTCTAGTACTCAAAAGGATGTCAAGATCATGTATTAACTTGTGTTCTTCTATTCAACTTGTAAAAAGATTATAATCTCCACAACTCAAGGCAGACAACACAATCCAGACATGGGAATTTTGATGTACTTATTATGTCATTGTGAGGGGTTGCATGCCCGCTTCTCTTATTCTGGACTCTCAAATTCAATCAAAGGAGTAGATTCTCTTGGATTTTCTTTTGGAACAGATTCTACAAAGGATGTTTGTCATTTTGTGGGGATGTTTTGGATTTTCAATAACTTAGAACTGCCCTTGTTCAAGCAGTGTTTAAATCTGATCTTGTAGGAGCACTAGTCAAGAGAATGTTTACACCACTCTTTTCGATGGAATTAGTTGAATCGACTGCTCAGCATGTTCAAATAGTGAATTGAACCTAGATTACGTGTGAACCGATATTTATTTATGTTTTAGTACTTTTTTTATTTAATTCTTACCCTTCTTCTTCGCATTATCAATGCATTTGAGAAGCATCGTGCATTTATGTGGACATATTTTTTCTTCGATTTGTGTTAAACTAGTGACCCATCCTTTCGATGACCAAATAATATTCATGACCTCCTCCTAGACTCTGAAATAACCCTTGTAAAATATGTGTACACCCAAAGAATTGAGTGATACACAAATCAATAATTATTAGACTACATTGTGAAGGAAACACGAAAGTGAACTAACTTGTAATTATATTGGAATATTGGTTTAAATATTAGAAAAAAAACATTGTCAAGAAAGGCACAACTGCACAAGTAGACAAGAGAGCATACAAAATTAAGGAACTAAGGTGTAAATGTATGTGAAATAGATTGGAATACAAATGAAAACAATCAGACCAAAGCTTAATAGAGAAATAATATTATAGAAAATGTAAATATGTAAGAGTAATGAACTAAAATTCATACGAAAGTAGTTGATAAAACTGTAAAGGAAAGACGATCACAGACTATAGTGAAAGCGCAAAAATCAAATGGATGAAAGCGCAAAAATTCTTGAACAAGAAAGCTAGAAGTACAGATGGTAAAAATAAGCAACCACAAGACACAGATGCTAGTAGTACATATGTTGGATAATGTTGATTTTATACATTTTCATATGTTCTACCTTTCTTATATTGTATTACCAATTAAGAATTTATATGGTACAATGAAACACGAAATTGAAACGATATGTGATAGAATCTTGTTAATGTACACAAATAAAATAAGCAAGCCTTGGAACCTAAACAGTAACATGGTCTTCCTAAATGGATCCTAATATAGATAATTGTTAATATAATTGGATACAAAAAATCAAATAAGCATGTATCTGAATAGTGATAAACTAGTTTGAACTAAATATTGCATGATTTTTTTGGTTACGGATTGATGGATTGTCAAATTGACATGAATAAAATACTAAATTATGATTGATGGTTTTTGTTTAGTCTTATATTCTGCTTAATTCTGAGTATGGTTTTGTTGAGATATGTTGGGTGATTGTTAGCTATAATTACAACAGAATGGTTTGGACATTTTAAGGAAATTATCACTTATTATATTGATTTTTCTTTTGATGGTTAATATAGTGTCATTTATTATGGACATATCTTATAATTATAAGAAAAAGTATGCAATCCTTTTGAGTGTTGTTGATTCTTTGATTTATCCTATTGTAATGTGATACTTAAGTGTAACATCAGGGCCTGATTATCCATTTTCTATAATAAACCATGTTTTATTTGTAATATTGTGTTTAATGGTTTATTAATGGATAATCTGTTGTTTCTTGGTTGTGTGTGGTTGTGGGTGGTTTTCTATGCATCAGGTTGTGATTTGGGACCTAATTGAAGTCTGGTTTGAGGATGCACAGCTGTCTCAGTTTGCGTGCCATTCTTTTTCTTTTCTTTTCTTCCTCTTTTTCTTTCTTTCTTCTGCGAGCCCTACCTTCCACCATTTCTTCTATGTCTTCTTCTTCTTCCTCTTCTCCCTCCCGTGCCACCACCGACGGAGGCCCATGCCTCCCCATCTCGTCCGACGGAATGGGTGGCCGTCGCCATGTGGATGGGGATGGAGATAAGAGGGGGAGGCGGTGGTGGAGCGGAGGAGGTGTGCTGCGCAGAAAGGAAAGGAGGGAATAAAGGGAGCTGAGGCGCCCGCGACCGTGGGAGGAGGTGGTGAGCCATCCAGAGGTTCCACCGGAGCTCGTGGAGGCTTGTCGGAGTGTGGTATGGGGCCTGGGACAGGTACACGACTTCCTCCTTCCTCTGTGTCGTTTTTGGGTTAAATGTAGGTTTAATGCATAAAATGGTGATAAATGCATGGAAAATGTAGGAAAAATCATAATGATGTTGGGAACGAGTGGTATGATGTATTTGTGTAAGGATCATGCTAGATTGCGTGGATTTTCGGAGTTTTGTGAAGTTTGTAGCCTTACATGTTTAAGGTTTATTTTTGAGCATGGTTCCCTTGCAAATTTATATCTCCCTGTGTGGTTGATGAAATCTTGATTGGTTCAAGGGGTTTTGAAGTAGACTTGAGAGTCTAGACCCCTTGATTTTATGAGATTTTAAGGTGTTGGTTTGGGGGGGTCCAGTTGGGACACCCACTTGGGGTGATTTTTCGCTGCATGGAATAGGGGGTGCCTGTCTGCGGAAAATTCGGTATACCGAAATATTTCGGTATGCCGAAAATTCAGCAGATTAGGCCAGCTGAGGGGGTTTCGGAAGATCGGAATCTTCCGGTCGACCAAAACAGTGGGTTTCGGCATACCGAAAAAGTTCGGTATACCGAAACAGGGAATTTGGGTATACCGAACTTGAATTTCGGTATGTCGATTTTCCCTAGTTCTGTAAGGTTTTAATGAGGTTTTTAATGCTATTAAATGGTTTTAATGGCCTGATGGGTGTTTGTGCTTGGTGTTTTGCCCCGTGTGGTGACATGGAGGCATGTGGTACCCTAAATTATGGATTTGGGCGTAGTTTTTTGGTTTTGACCCTGTAAATGATTTAAAAGATGGTTTTGAGTGGTTTATGGGCTTGAGACCCAATTGATGATTTGTTGTGGCTGTGATGGCCGGTGTGGTGACCCCAGTGGAGGGTTGTGTGTTGCAAGGAACAGAGTCCTGCAACAGAATAAATGGAAAATGGTTTTCTTTAAAAAACTGAAAAGAGTTTTGG
>JAMKQA010249225.1:0-25287 GCA_024699735.1 Posidonia australis | reverse complement strand
CCCCCCCCCCCCGCAATCCAGGAAGTATCCTGGATCCCCGATACCTCTGGCCTCCTCTCCTGACCTCCCTCGACCTCACCAGGTCTTGCCGAGCCATTCCGGAGCCTCCAGCTGCCTTCGCGAGGATCGCCGGAAGCTGCACTCGCGGTCGCTGCCGACGAGGAAGACGACCGGAGTCCTACTGTCTGCACCTCCCCGCCGCTTCCCATCCCCACGAGGAACTTCCTACAGCCTATCCCGATCATCCGGAGTCAACCAGAAGCCTCCACGACTGATGGACACCACGTACAACCCTTCTCGCCGGGGAGCTTCTCCGTCGACCTCCGAGATGCACTTGCAGCACCTTCCTTGCGCTTCTGGATGGGGAAAAGCACCAGCTCCGCTCCCTCAAGCCCACAGGACCTTCTGTTCGCCGCGTCGACGCCACGAGCGCTTCCAGGTAACTCGTCACCGTCGCCGGAGTAGACCGACGACGAGTGAGGTGGGAGGAGAATTCCCGACGTTGGTTCAAGGATCCACTCCGTTGGATCCCTTGGCCTTTTCCCCCCTTGCTTCCAGTGTAATCTGATCTAAGAACAGACCACTGGAAGCCTTCTTCTGGGCTTCTCCGGCAGTTGTTGGCGGCGAGCTTCGTCGCCGGCGGCGGCGGCGAGCTTCGTCGCCGGCGGCCGTCGTGCCCTTTCTTAATAAAAATTAAAAACATTTGTTTCTTTGAATAAAATACAAAAAACTTTATTTTCATTGCATTTAGGTCCTTTCAGAATTACATTTAGGTCCTTTTACTACATCTAAGTCTATTCATCATTTTTTTCAAAAATGTTTCGAATATAGTTTTAACTGAAAATATTACATGTTCTACCCTGGACATTTAAAATAATGTTTTCAGTGTTTAAAACTTTAACATAAACCCCCAGAGTTTTGAAACTTTATTTCTCTCAGATATTTTGCTAAAAGGGCCATGTACTTTCTTTAAAACTTTCTTAAAGTTCTCTTTTTCTGTGAAAATTGCATGTAGGCCTCTGAGCTTCCTTATAATTACTCTGATAGTTCATTTTTTCTTTGTAAAATTGCACAAAAGCCCTCATACTTTCAAAAATGTTTCTGAATGCATATTTTTGCTGGGTTAATTGCATTTGAGTCCCTGCACTTTCCAGATAGCTTCCAGAATGTTCATTTTTGTGGTTTATTTGCACAAAAGCCCCTGGATTTATTCTAAAACTTTCCAGAAGCATATTTCTGCTGGTTAATTGCATAAAAGCCCCTGAACTTGTTTAAAAAGTTCTCTGATTATAGTGATTACTAGACATTTTGCAGTTTAGCCCCTATACTTTGTTCAAACTGTCTTGAATTGCTGTTTTCAGGGGTAAAATGACTGTTTTGCCCCTGAAGCTTTTCTGAATCATTTCTAAGACATTTTATTGCATTTTTATCCTGATTTTGTGCAGAATTGACATACATTGCATGCATTAGTGGGTAAATTGCATTTTAACCCCTAGAGGATTATATTTGCACTAGAAATGCCCGTTTGACCCCAGATTTGGCATACATGCATGGAATGTGGTTTTCTATGCGCTTTCCAATGATTTGAGCTTTTGGACTCCGGTTTTCCTCGAATTTGGGTTTTTTGCATAAAACCCCCTGTATTCTCCGATTTTGCACACACACTTGCATTTTGCATGCTTTTTGCATCATTTCGCACGGTTTCTTTCCGTCTTTTCTTCCTGGCTCGGAGCACGCTTTTTAGCTATGTCCCGAGTTTATTTTTCTCCTCGTTTTCCGTGATTCCCTCGGTTTGCCGTAGTTTTTCCACTTACTTTGGTTTTCCATCGCCCGAGGGCGTACAGTAAAAGGCTTACAAAGCCGACATGGTCCCGAAACAATGATTATTTTGTCCTTTTTGATTTTCTTAGATTTTCGCTGTTTTACGTGACGCTTTCTGAGAATTTCACGATTTTCACAATTTTCCTCATCGCCCACAGGCGTACAGCAAAGCGGCATTGTCCATGCCTACATTCGACCCACGGAATAACTTTTCTTTTTCCCATTTGACTTGTTTTTACTTTGATTTTGGCATGATTTCATCATTATCATACATAAGCATGTAGAATAAGCAAGCACGCATTTTAGCAGACCTTAGATAGTAGGAAGCCTAGAAAGATCGAGTTTTCTCGGGTGTATAGGGGTGCCTAACCCCTTCCCCATGCGTAACCAGAATCCTTACCCTTTCTCTGGCCCGCATTCATATTGCATTGTCCATTATGTACGGATCATACATGCATCTTTGCATTTGTTTTCCGTCTTTTGTGTGTTGTGGTTTTCCTCGTATTTCCATTAAAAGACTAGGTGGCGACTCCCTTTTCTTGCTTTTTCCTTTCCTTGCGCCTTCGCCATCCTAGCATGGCTGTGATCCTCCTTCCCGCCTCCCTCGTGTCGGCATGGTCACAAATGGTAAAAAGCTGAAATTTGATGAAAAGCAAGCAATGAAAGTCTTTATATCATCTCTTTTTAAATCATGCAAAATCTTGGGTTAAGGGCTGAAATTATTTGCATAGTAGATTCTAAAGAGCATGCAATGAGCTAATGAACTTAATAATCATATGCAAATGGTGAACATATAAAGAGTATATTTGCAGCTCATTTCATATCAAGTATTTGCATGAATCATCATTCATTATGTAAAAACAAAGATTATATGATGTAGAATTTAATATGGCATTGGAGCATTGAGAATATACATGTAGGAGCAATCATCTCTTTACAAAAACATCATGAAAACAGCTTACTAATAGATCAGGTATCTTGTTCTTTACGTGCTTTTATATAGTGTAATATCTAGAGCTTAAATAAAAGGATAAATGAAAGAGGAGCAAGGATCTTACCTTGCTTGTGGTGTTTTCCTTCCTTGAAGGCTCAAGATAATACTTCCTTGTTGCTTTGGATTGGCTGAGGATGCTCTGGAATGCAAGGATATCTTCAGGAAAACGAGAGTGGGTTGCTGGGAGTAAGTGAATGGCTTAACCAAGGGTGTTAAATGGTTGCCAATGGAGGTCATTTTATAGAGTTCCACAAGGGTAACTCCCATGGGATGCAGACAGCCTCGCAAACGAAGAGCCTGGTGTAGATTCGCAGGGAATATCCGCTAGCGAGGGTTACAAGCATGGGAAATGGAAAGCCAGCAGCCAGCACCCTGAAAAGTGGCTGTGCGCCAGCTTGGTGTGCCAGGATGGTGTGCCAGATATGTGCGCCACCTTGGTGCTCTAGTTGGGTGCACCACTTTAGTGCTCCTGCTTGGTGCTCCAGTCAAGTGCTCCCCATTGGTGCTCTCCACTAGCTATCTGAATTGCCAATTGGGCCACGAGCTTGCTATGGGCTTGTGGTCGGTTTATGCAATGATCTCTGGCTAGTTAAAAGGTCGAGTAGGATTCAAAAGTGGTTGAGCTCACCATGTCCAAAGCAACATCTGGAGCGTTTACCTATGAGCCACCTCAAAATCGGGGTGTCGACAGACACTAGTAGACCTTGATCGGTCTGGAGCCTGTTACTGAGGCTGTCACAGTAACTACCACAAGGGTTCCTAATCTGGCGATGTCCTGTCCTTTGATAGGCTCAGTTACATTTGACACCCAGTCGACTGTGATTGCTCCCTCTGTAGGTGTCATGTTCGTAGGATAGTTAGGTCTTCAACCTTCTTTGACATCTTCTCCATTCACTACTCCGACTTTTGGTACTACTACTGATAGTCTTTCCACCATGCAACTCCAGTAACTCCTGGCTCTTGCCCAAAAGTTGTAGGGAATGGCTCTTTCAATGGATCCAACTCTAACATCTTTTGTTCATCTTGCTCTTGAAGTTTCTTTATGGCCATCTCACACATTCCATGCTGCAACTCACACACCACCACTGCTTCCATCGCCACAACTCCTCGCTACATCAACAGTAGGGCTGTCGACTCTGCCTCCTATACCACCATAGCCATTGCCACAACTCCTTGTTGCATCAGCAGTAGCACTGTCGACTTTGCCTCCTATTCCACCACAGCACTATCCACAGCATATAACATCTGATGGTTAGTAGTTTGGGTCGGTAGAGGCACGACGTTTGACAAGTTCATTACTTGGGGTTGTACCGATGCAAAATCTGCTGCTCCTGCGTCAAGCACCACCCATGGCACAACATACTCTCTATCATTCGCCCTTGCATCAAGCTCAGGTTCATCCATTCATCCCACAACACCACACATCATTGCATGGGTATGTTAGCCATCCTGCTATTACACCAAGTGGCGAGATGGTGGAGCCGAAGGAGCACCTCAATGCAACTCATTTAGCGTACATCAGTCCCGCCCTAGCTACACCTTCTCCAATAGCAGTGACCCCAAACTCTCTCCATGCCAGAATGAGCGATCTTGAAAGAGCACTACGTGTAGTGTAGGGTGGAGACCACCAACCTTGCCATTTCTAAGACCTCTGTTACTTTCCAGAGACTATTCTCCCTCCAAACTTTCACATCTTGGATTTTGAAAAGTATAATGGGAAAGGATGCCCTATTTCTCAGCTGAGGGCGTATTGTGGCGTTCTCACTCAACTTAAAGTGGTTCACATCTTTCGATATGACCTCAATTAAAACCTAGAATGACCTTAGTTAAGCATTTCTAAAGCAATACTTCTTCAGTCTTGACATGGTCTCAAAGCAAAAGGACCTAGTCGCCACCAAGTAGAAGCCCCACAAGTCATTTGGGGAGTATATCGGGCGCTGGCGTGCCCTAGCTTCGCATGCCAAATAGCTATGCCACATAAATGTGTGCAGAAATAACGCGATCAAGATGGGTATATAAGGCTCTAGTTCCAACCCCCAAGCTTAGTTAGCTCGTGTCTTCATCACAACCACCAGAGAACCAATCTTCAAGGTCAGTTGCAGAAGAGAGCCTACAAACATCCACCACCACCCATAAGAAAGACCAGCCCACAGTTGACATCACTGCCCAGCTTAAAAAGGTCAAGGCTAACATATACATATGGGACCTCATCCACACCTTAGTCGAGCACAAAGAGGCCTTCCTCTAGGTATTTCAAGCTCTCATGTTTTCCTAGCCATACGGCCTTCAACCCCAAAACACATGGTGGGAATGATTTCTGCACCATAGGTGATCTCTTTCTCTAGCACAGAATTGCCCCCGACAGGAACTAATCATAATCAACTCCTTTTCATCACAGTGTAGTATAAGCATTTCCACATTTCGTTGATGCTGGTAGACAACGATACAAGCTTAAACATCTGTCCCTTGTGCATCGCAAATCATATCGGATTCCAATCAGAAGACATTACCTCGACGATAAAGGGAATGACAACTTTTGACAACACTCACCATGATGCACTGGGGATTCTAGTTATTCCTTTGGTGGTCGGATTGGCTCAATTTAATGTAGACTTCTACATCGTTGATCTTGAGCCAGCTTTCAATCTCTTGCATAGACGTCCTTGGCTTCACAAACATCAAGTCATCGCCTCAACCCTACACCGGATGATCAAGTTTCACTAGGACAATGACATTGCCATTGTCATGGTAGAAAAGTTTGAGAAGGAAAAGGTTGAGGTTGTGTCTTCTTTTTCTCCCTAGATTGTCCATTTTGACTTGAAGCATTCTGATGTTCTTTATCAGGTTAACCTCTTTGAACCGTCAACTTCATTCCTATTCTCAAGTGTGTCAATCATTTGGCCGTTCATGGCAACCCTTTTGCGATGGTCGAGAGTCTTTGTTAAAGATGAGAGTATGAGAAAGGGACACCTCTTGGGCGATATGGCTAGGGAATCGCTGAACTGATCATAGCTGAGGAAAGAAGGGAGTTTGAAGGGTTGGGCTACAAATGAAAATCGTGAGATGGACTCCCGCTTAATTGTAAGTCCTGGAAACTCTTTATTCCATGAAATTTGTCTAACTTCGTTAGCACAGGATTTTTGGATCCCAATCAGAGTCGTATGGTTGCAGAACCAATACAAACAAGCAGTGAATCAGTTGATGATTTTGAGTGGGTATGTGCTGAAGACTATTACTCAAAGGAAGAGAGTTCAGATAATAGGATGATTCGGACACCTTCGGTTTTGATAGAGTCCATTAGGCTGGCATTGCCAACTCCAAAGCTAGTCACAGATCCTTCCATAGTTTTTATTGCAGCTTTAGTCGAAGTGGTCCCATCTGCAGTTTTACTAGTGGGTCAGTTAACAAACAGAGTCTACAATAAACAGGACATCTTAAAAACATTGTCAGTAGGGTCAGTTCTGATAGAATCATAGTTAGTTGTGCTAGACGCTCGTAGAACTCAGCTGGCATCACTATCCGAAATATAGGAGTCCACCAGTGCATATTATGTGGATTTTGCCTCTGATGAGGAGGAGAGAGATGTTGTAGTAGCACAAGTGGACAGCATACTTAGTGATTTGGAAGTCTTATTCCAAGAACAGTTAGCCACTTTGGTGGAAGATGCAGAATGTGAGTTCAAACACAGAAAGGGAAAGGTTGTGGTTACAGAGCTCAACATAGATCAATCAGTTTCATAGGGCCAGTCTACCATCATGGTTCTTGAGGAAGCAAAGCCAGTATATGCTAGGCCAAAGGAGTTTATCTCCCATCAGCTGGGGGGTAGGTCTAGTTGGTACTACAAGTTTCAGCCACACTTGAATAGTGGGGTCCAAAAAAATCTTGAGTTAGGCTCAAGAAGGAATGTAGATGGCAACACTTATATTAGTCAATAAAAGGACATCCATCCATCTACCACAAACATTGTACATAAAGTGAAAGAAAATCGGAAAAATCAGAATAGCCATTTACACAATAGGGCTATAGAAGAAGTAGAGCAGCCAGGTTTGCCAGTGAATCTGGGCATGTTGGAACCAGAGGTTGTCCGAACTGCTTATAAGAAGACTAGAGTGACTGTGACCATCTTGAAGCATCATCAGGGATAGAGTTCTGAACAAATATGTTCTTTTGAAGTCATCAACCTATCTTTTCAGCAAGAAGTCCTTTTAGAGCTTATTGCGTATGAAGAAGAGGATGATGCAGAAATAGGTGCAGATATCCATACCGTGCCCAAGTTTCAACATTATGATGATAATCCAGAAGGCCCGAACTTGCATGTCGAGGAGGAGATAGAGCTTATAAACATTGGCACATTAGAAAATATTAGAGAAGTGCGAATTAGCACCAGGCTCACAACACAGGCCCGAGTAGAATTCATTGAACTTCTCTGAGAATATGCAAATATTTTTGCCTAGAGTTATGACAGCATGGTTGGACTAGACGTTGAGGTAGTGGTGCACACATTGCCGTTTAAGCCCAATGTCAAACTAATAAAGTAGAAGCTGCGTAGATGGCAACCACAATGGCTGTTGAAGCTCAAGAAAGAGATCATGAAGCAACATAGGGTCAACTTTTTAAAAGTCGTCCTTTATCTAGAATGGCTGGCCAATGTCGTGCTAGTGCCAAAGAAAGATGGTCGGGTTTGCATGTGTATTGATTACAGAGATCTCAATAAGGCCAGACCAAAAGAAGACTTCCGGCTTCTACACATAGATGTAATGGTTGACAATACCGTAGGGCACAAAATGTTGTCATTTATTGTAATGACCCCCAAGTCGCTACTACTAAACTTAGCTACAAAATTTCATTTTTTACCATTTTTATCGTTGTTATTAACCAACGATTACACTAATAATGTAGCAAAGACTAAGTACTCTTGACAGGAAATAAAACTAATAAACAATAGAAATAATCTAAACTAACACTCACAAGGATCCCTAATGTGTGGCGGTGTGACTCCTTTTATATGCATTGACAACCAACAACTACTATCCTGCACCTGCCAAAACACAAAACAAAGCACAAATGAGTAACCACTCAACGGTCATCCAGCATGCACCCCACCTACAACTCGGCAACCTATGTCGAGGGCAACCAAGCACAGGCATCACACTTAGATGTCGACAAACTAAAAGGGCAATCTACCGACACCCAGCACACAAGCACTAGTATCCCTCTCGGATGCTGCAACACTAAACCAGGCAGTCAGCCACTACCTGGTAGGCCAAAAAATTACAAAACCATGCCTTTAAAACCATTCTTTTAATTTCCTTTGCAAAACCATGTGCGTGCACGTTTAAAACCTTTTACGCATGCCTAAGAAAGCTACTCTTGCCATCTCAAGCCCAAAACAACACCAAAAGTACAACTACAGAGACTCTACCCTGTACAACATGGTCCCCTTTGGACTCAAGCACAATACCAAACCATAGAGCCTCAGCTCCTAAAAAAACGGAGCCACCGCTCCCAAAACAACGGAGCCACCGCTCCCAAAACAATGGAGCCGCCACTCCCAAAATACTACGCCTCAACAGGTGCCAAAGCCACGGCCTCCTCGAGGCCTAGAGCCTGATTTCCCAAACCAGGACTCCGCACAACCACAAGCCCAAACTGTGCTGAATTGCCCAGCCCCAAGCAGAAAACACTGGCCACAAGCAGTCCACTGTGGTGCGACCACAACGTCTACACTGCCACGGTGAAGCCACCCTGTGCAGAAGCGATCACCGTCCTGTGATTCTCCCACCTGGAGAACACTCAACATAGCTAACCCCTTCTTAGGAGGTAGTCCTGTCTCTCAGGATGCTACCAGCTACGGGGCGCATGTCCCACCCACACTGGCTACCTCACGGTGCGCCTCATCACAGTGCCCTCCACACGGTGCTAGGAAGGAGTCTCATACCTTTACACCTGACAACACCGGAGCCTCAATGGTCGCAGGGACAGTAGGAGTATCATACCTCCCCGTCATGCCACAAAACACATCAACCCGTGGACCACAACAAAGCCTCGAAACGACAGTCAGGGAGTATCATACCTCAAAGATTCGACGAATCTTAGCCTCAAGTATCTTGGCCCCCAACGCAAACAGAAAACACCGGAAAACTCTTTCCAAAACGAGTTTCAAATTTATACTTTTCTCTTTCCAAAACTCTCTTTTGGAAAAACCTTTTCGAAATCATTAAATATCCTTTTAAACTTAAGCAACATTGTGCCCAACAGCGGCACGGAAACCAAAGGTCGAGAAACTACATAAAAAACACAGCCTCGACAGTTGTCCTGTCAGGCCTAGGCAAAAGCACCTTGGGAGCGTCTAGGTTCATGAGCACTATGCTCAACCCACGACCACAACCCAAGAAAAACACCAACAGCAAAGCAAACACTACCAGAACTCACATGCTCTGGCGCCAAGTGTAAGACACCTACTGACTCGTGTCCCTCGATAGCACAACCAAATCGGCTCAGACACCCGACATAGTGCCACTGAATACTCCAATCAGTGCACCGCACGTAAAACCACGCAAATCCTAGACCTAGGGACACTATCATTATCCCTAAAGTCCAGTCTAAACCATCTAGGGAGAGAACCTATTATTTCTAAATCATTTCATCTTTTATTCTACCCATACCTCAAGTGGAATCTTGCTAATTCGTTTTAGGCAAATCCTAGACCATTCTAATGATTATAATAATCATTTAAGCACTTATATTTATCTCCCCAAGATTAATATATATATATATATATACATATATATATATATATATCTTAATCAAAACATAAGATAACTTATTGTAGGATCAGGGCCTAGATCGGTAGACTGAAATGGAACGGTCGACCGAACCTAGGCTCAGGGCACCAGATCGGCAGACCAAAAAAACCACTCGGTCAACCAAAAACCCATGATTCGACAGACCGAAAACGTTTGGTCGACTGAACCAGAAATTTTGTCAACACCCAAGACTCCTAGAGCGATAGACCGAATAAATTCGGTAAACCGAACCAAGGATCGAGGGGACAATCTGCAATAAAAATGACATACCGAAATAATTTGGCATGTTGAACCAAGCGACTGCAGGGTACCCCAAAATGAGACCCAAAGCCCAATCCTGCAAACCACCAATCCAAACCATGCAAATAATATATCAAATTGAAGATCTCAACGAGATCTTCCAAACCAGACAAACAACATTGAAATCCATCAAGTGGATCTCAAGAAAATACTAGAAAACACAAAGGAGGCACTATTCACCCCAAACCACAAATACAGCCATTAATGGCCCACAAAAGCATAATAAATTCTATAAAATTTACTACAATTACCAGCACACTAACATGCATCTGTGGTACAAATTGGAACCAAAATAAAATCTATGGGGTGCATACCTCTAAAGAAGACGCGATGGAGCTAAATGGAAGTCGACACTCCTCCAACCACGAGCTACTCCTCTCCTCCATGCGACGGCGATGGCACGATGGCGGCTGCATCCTCCCTTTTCCGGCCATCTCCCTCTCTCTCTCTCTCTCTCTCACAACACTCTCTCCCTCCCGTCTCCCCTCTATCTTTTCTCTCCCTCTCCCACGCGCGGGTGGAGAAGAAGAAGAAGAAGAGGAAGGGGTGGGGGTGGGGGTGGGGCCTGGGGAAGAGAAAGAAAGAAAAGAAACGAAAGAGAAAGAAGGGAAGGAAAGGAAAGAGAAAGAAGGGAAGGAAAGAAAGGAAGCCGCAAACATGAAACCAAACCACGTGACCTTCCACGTCCTCGTGACTCGTGCAAACTAAGATCTGCCACCAGAGCACAAAGCGAACCCTCAAAACTCCCACAAGGGCTAGCATAACACTTGAACCACACCACTATAAAAGGCCAGAAACCCACAATCCAAGCGTTAGACACCACTGAGAACGTGTCCCACATTAGGCACTGGGGCCCCCAAAGCCTAACATGCCTAAATTTCACCTTAATTATCTGGCCAAAGCACCACTTCTAAAACTTGGGTTGTTACAACCTAACCCCCCTTAAAGGAATTTTGCCCTTGAAATTCTCTAGATGAAACACCAAGGGTACCAAAATTAGGACATAACTAGAACGACCCAGACAAGAATACAACAATGCCACCCAAAATCCACGACCTGTAGGAGGAATCTCTGCCTTACAAAGCCATTTCATCCTACCTAGGTCCAGGACGACACCAAGGACTCAGCTCTCCTTGAGTTCGAACACCACCGAGATCCTGGGTGAAATCCCTTCCGAGCACAAAAATCTCCACCTAGAGGCTCCAAAACAGTGTCTCTCAGAGTCACAAAACATCCAAAACACCCTCAAAGACACACAACCACAGGATTGACCAGGTGCAACTAGCTCTAGCCAGGCTTCCGCTGTACCACTCTGATGCACAACCTGGTTAGCAACCACCGAAATCCACACCTTGTGCTCAGCAACAACTCTTATCACCCTGGAAAACTTCCTCCAATCCAAGGTACAAGAGAAAATCTGGCTATTGAGACACAACAAAGCTCTTCACGGATCTGGAGTGCATCGACAGACTAGCCAACCATGTGCTATCTATCTCTAGGAACTGCTTCCCAGATTGACACTCCACCGGATCCAAAGCACAACCTCCACTGTGGCCAACACAAAACATGTGGGTGGGCAGTTCCTCCCGTGATTCTCCCAACTGACAAGAACCACAAGACACCACATTGTCTCATCGCAACAGGAACTTATCCCAACCCAAAGGATACTTGGTGGGCTCATCACCGCTTGCTGTGAAGACAGCCTTGTATGTCTAGATGTGAGACTGCCAAAACACATTTAAACCACTTATTAAGCGTGAAGCTCACGTCAAAGATGCTACAATCTAGAGTCCAAGGCCACAAAAGTCACTGTTTCCAATGAAACAACCACATCAATGGTAAGGACGACTCGGGAGACAAATTCAAATGGATCTCCAATCCAAAGCAACTCCCAGCAGAAGTGTCCGAACCAACACGAGCTGTTCCTCCTCCCTAGGCAAATCTCTCTGTGGTGCCACTATACCGAAGATACCTTTGCTAGATCCTCGAGAATAGTTACACCAAAATTGAGAAACAACCACCTAAAGGAAAACACGTGGGATCACACCCACCAGCTCTACCAGCGACGCCACCAAACGAGACAGGCAGCCAACTCCACTTGACTCACCCCATCTCTACTACAGAAACCCAAAACCCAAAAGCAAACACTGGAGAATGAAGATCTCCACAGGTCGAATAGCGCTACGCCATCCAATCCACAAGCAAACAAGAAAATCAACAACAGGACACCCAAAGGAAATACTAGAGAAAAATCTCCATCGCCCAAATAGCACAAAGCCATCTAAGCCACAACCAACCAAGACCACTGGGTATCCCGATAAGATACCCCAGACAACACACAACAAACAACACATCGGGCTATGCCACTCCATGGCCAAGCCCAAAACAACATGTGCAACACAACCGCACAACACCAATGCACGACTCCACGTGTATCACCCCTCTCAGACACGTCATCCTCAGACAGAGTGTCTAGAAGGAGCAACACAGACTTAGGGGAACTCACTAGAGCCACTCCAAAATAGCAACACACTCCTAGAGACCCATCGAGTCACCTAGGGACCACAATAGACAGCTGGGGACCCATCGAGTCACCTAGAGACCACAACAAAAGGCTGGGGACCCACCGAGTCACCCAGAGACCACAAGAGGATGAAACTCAAAGAATCCTCCGCAACCACCACAAAGACAACAACAACCACACATCTGGGAAGTGTCACACTTCACCCAGATGTGACAACAAGAGGACGGAGCTGCAGACATCCTCCCACACCAACACCGACAACCTAGACAGACGACTGACAACGACCATAGACCACCACCAACAACAAGCACTAGCAAGAACAGACAGTAAACAAACAAACAAACAAACAAGCAAACAACAATAGCAAACAAACAAACAACAAGCAGCAACAACCATGGAGGGTACACTAGAGGCACACAACTGCTGCACCCTACCCTCCACAGCAAAACACCAAACTGCCTAGCACATGGTGGTGGCTAACCCTTTTCAAGGGAAAACACGTCCTCTGGTCAACAGATGAAGGATGCCTAACCACCTTCAAGGGGCAAGGCACCCCCCTCACAAACGCCATGCCTCCTCGCAAGTGTAGCACACCAAGTAGACCAATACCCAAAGCAAACATGAACAACCTCTAGGCAACACGACTCATCTGACCACACGCACCACAAGGCCTCCTGCCCTGCTAATCAGAACAGAGTCATGCCTAGAAATCAACCACCACCACACCCATGGGCAACACAATGCTTAACCCACGCAAAACTCATGGACAGCACCACACCACACCCCACAGAGTTGATGAAATCCTACCGAACCGCTCCACAAGAGTGAACACCACTTCACACTCCGCTCCCAACTGCTATCTCTCAAGCAGCTCTACCAAATCAACAATCACATGATATCCAACCACTAGGAATCCTTCCAACAAGGAGTCGACATCCTTCTCCAATCGAGAATGCAGACCTTCACTCCCAGATTCTTCGTGGTCCCTCGCATACAATCCTCGTCGAACAAGAGCCAAAGCCGAATACACTCCTCAACACTGCAAGCAAAGAAAATCAAGAAATCAATAAAATCAAGGTGCAGGACTGCATGATATGCAATTCTACAGAGTCACCCTACAAGACATCCCTAGGCTAATGCTCCTAGGTGGACCTAAGCTCTGATACCAACTGTAACGATCCCCAAGTCGCTACCACTAAACCTAGCTACAAATTTTGATTTTTTATAATTTTTATCTTTGTAATTAACCAACGATTACACTAATAATGTAGCTAAGGATAAGTACTCTCGATAGGAAATAAAACTAATAAACAACAGAAATAAACTAAACTAACACTCACTTGGATCCCTGATGTGTGGTGGCGTCACTCCTCCTATATACACTAGCAACCAACAGCTACTACCCTACACCTACCAAAACACACAAAACAAAGCACAAGTGAGTGACCACTCAACAGTCACCCAACACGCACCCCACCTACAACTCGGCAACCTATGTCGAGGGCAACCAAGCACCGACAAACTAAAAGGGCAATCTACTGACGCCCAGCACACAAGCACTAGTATCCCTCTCGGATGCCGCAACACCAAACCAGGCAGTCAACCACTGTCCGGTTGGCCACAAAATCACAAAGCCAAGCCGTTAAAACCATTCTTTTATTTTCCTCTACAAAGCCATGTGTGTGCACTTTTAAAACCTTTTATGCATGCCCGAGAAAGCTACTCTTGCCATCTCAAGCCCAAAACAACACCAAAAGAACAACTACAGAGACTCTGCTCTGTACAACATTGTCCCCTCTGGACTCAAGCACAACACCAAACCACGGAGCCTCCGCTCCTAAAACAATGGAGCCACCGCTCCCAAAACAATGGAGCCACCACTCCCAAAACACTACGCCTCAATAGCCGCCAAAGCCACGGCCTCCTCTAGGCCTAGAGCCTGATTTCCCAAACCAGGACTTCGCACAAACACAAGCAGAAACAATGTGTCGAACTTCCCGACGCCAAGCTGAAAACACTGGCCACAAGCGATCCACTAAGGAGTGACCACAACCCTAAACCACACAAACCTTAAACTCCATTCAGTGCATCGCATGCAAAAACCACACAAACCCTAAACCTAGGGACACTATAATTGTCCCTAAAGTCCAGTCTAAGTCATCTAGGGAGAGAACCTATTATTTCTAAATCATTTCATCTTTTATTCTACCTATACCATAGGTGGAATCTTGCTAATTCGTTTTAGGCAAATCCCAGACCATTCTAATGATTATCCTAATCATTTAGGCCATTATATTTATCTCCACAAGATTAATATATATATATATATATATATATATATATATATATTAATCAAAACATAAGATAACTTAATGTAGGATCAGGGCCTAGATTGGCAGACCGAAATGGAACGGTCGACCAAACCTGGGCTTAGGGCACCAGATCGGTAGACCGAAAAACCACTTGGTCGATCGAAAACCTCTAATTCGACAGACCAAAAATGTTCAATCAATCAAACCAAAAATTTTGTCAACACCCAAGACTCCTAGAACAGCAGACCGAATAAATTTGGTCGACCGAACAATGGATCGATGGGACAATCTGCAATAAAAACGGCACACGAAATTATTCGGCATGCCAAACTAGGCGATTGTTGGGTACCCCAAAATGGGACCCAAAGCCCAATCTTGCAAACCATGAATCCAAACCATGCAAACAATATATCAAAATGAAGATCTCAATGAGATCTTCCAAACCAGACAAACAACACCGAGATACATCAAGCGGATCTCGAGAAAACAACAGAAAACACAAAGGAGGCACTATTCACCCCAAACCACAAATACGACCTTAAATGGTCCACAAAAGCACAATAAATTCTATAAAATTTACTACGATTACCAGCACACTAACGTGCACCTATGGTACAAATTGGAACCAAAATAAAATCTACGGGGTGCTTACCTCCATAGAAGACGCGACGGATTAAAATGGAAGGCGACACTCCTCCTCCAACCACCAGCTGCTCCTCTCCTCCACGCAAAGACGACGGCACACCGGCGACTGCATCCTCCTTTTTCCAGCCATCTCCCTCTTTCTCTCTCTTGCAACCTTCTCTCCCTCTCGTCTCCCCACTCTCTTTTCTCTCCCTCTCCCATGCGCGAGAGGAGAAGAAGAAGAAGAAGAAGAAGAGGAAGGGGTGGGGGTGGGGCCCGGGGATGAGAAAGAAAGAAAAGAAAGAAGGAAAGGAAAGAGAAAGAAGGGAAGGAAAGAAAGGAAGCCACAAGCACAGAACCAGACCACGCGACCTTCCACGTCCGTGTGACTCTTGCAAACCGAGATCTGCCACTAGAGCACAAAGTGAACCCTCAAAACTCCCACGAGGGCTAGCACAACACCCAAACCACACAATGGCAAAAGGCCAAAAACCCATAATCCAAGCGTTAGACACCACTGAGAACGTGTCCGACATTAGGCACTAAGGCCCCCAAAGCCTAACACGCCTCCATTTCACCTTAATTATCTGGCCAAAGCACCACTTTTAAAACTTGGGTCGTTACATTTATGGATGGTTTCTCAAGTTACAATCAAATCAGAATGGCAGAAGAAGATATGGAGAAAACATTTTACATCACCCCGTGGGGGGTATTCTGTTACAAGATAATGCCATTTGGGCTTAAGAATGTCAGAGCTACATATCAGAGGGCGATGACAGCTTTGTTCCATGACCTCATGCACCAAGAAATCGAGGTTTATGTGGATGATATGATTGCAAAATCAAAAGAGCCCGAGGAACATCTTGCCTGCCTGAGAAAGCTATTCAACTGCTTGTGAAAGTATAAGCTCCATCTCAACCCCAAAAAATGTGTCTTCAGTGTCTCATTAGGGAAGCTACTAAAATACATTATGAGTCAGAGGGGAATTGAGGTAGATCTTAACAAGGCTAAAACTATCATTGAGATGCCTCCCCCTACGACAGAAAAGGAGGTTCGAGGGTTGCTAGGGCGTATACAATATATCAGCCAGTTTATTGCCCAACTTACATCGATTTGTGAGTCAATTTTCAAACTCCTAAGGAAGAATGCACATATCAATTGGAGTGAAGAGTGTCGTGAGGCCTTTGACATGATCAAATAGCTCCTGGCAAGGCCACCAGTCTTAGTTCCTTCAACACCAAGACGTCCTCTGTTGCTTTACTTGTCAATCACACAACATTCCATAGGCACAATCTTGGGTTAGCACGACGAGTCAGGTTGCAAGGAGAGAGTCATTTATTACTTGAGTAAAAAGTTCAATGATTGTGAAGTCAAGTACTCGGCAATTGAGATGGTCTACTTATCTCTCGTCTAGGCCACACAATGCCTTACACATTACATGATGGCGTATCCTGTCCTGTTTTTATGCCGACATGGCTTTATAAAGTATTGTTCTAGAAGTCGACATTAGTAGGTAGGTGTGTCACGTGGCAAGTGCTTTTATCTCAATTTGATATCACCTTTGTCACTCAGAAATCTATGAAAGGTTAGGTCGTGGCAGATCATTTGGTAGACTTACCTTTGCCAGAATATCAACCCTTGTAGACTCCATTCCTTGATGAAGATATATTGTTCTCCATGGATGAAACTGAGCGGAAAGAGCCCAGCAATAAAAGGAAGTGGCACCTTTACTTCGATGGCACAGTTAACGAGCGAGGCATGGGCATCAGAGTAGTGCTAGCAACCCCATAGGGTTAGTTGATCCTACTTGCTCGGAAGTTTACCTTCGTGTGCACCAACAATATGCAGAATATGAGGCATGCATCCTAGGATTCCAAGCAGCATTAAAGCATGGTGTGGGGAAGTTACATGTGCACGGCGATGCCATGTTAGTTATCTCGTAAGTCAATGGTAGCTAGAAGACCAAAGTTTTAAAGCTTGTGCCATACCACACCTACCTCTTGAAACTTATTGCTGAATTTGAGGAAATATGCTTCTCCTTTATGAACAGAGCCAAGAACGCCTATGCTAATGCATTAGCCACTCTTGCATCTTGGTTGTCTATACCAGAAGACCATGCAATAGATGTGCCAATTGTTTGAACAGATTAGCCAGCATACTACATGAGCATAAAAGAAGTGGATTCCTTGGAGGAGCTCCTGTGGTATCACGACAGCAATGTCTTCAAAGAGATTGGAAGTCAACTGCTAGGTGCATCAGTCGTAGACAGAAAGACCATGGTCCGACTAGCATCAAAATATGTGCTGGGGGCCAAACATCTGTACAAAAGGTCTTACAATCAAATGCTTCTACGCTGTTTGAACATGAGAGAGGTTGATGCAGTAATGCTACAGATACATGTAGGAACATGTGGACCATATATGAATGGGGTGCTTTTAGATAAGAAGATAATGTTGCAAAATTACTTATGGTCAATCATGGAAATAGATTATTGTCGATTTGTGTGAATATGTCACAATTGTCAGATCCATGGAAACTTTATTCATGCACTCCCACAGCAGCTCCATAGTATGACGTCCCCTTGGTCGTTCTCAACATGGGGAATTGATGTCAATGGTGTGATCCACCCAACAACCTCTAATGGATACCATTATATCCTGGTAGCCATTGATTACTTCACCAAGTGGGTAAAGGCTGCCTCCTACAAAATGGTTACTGCCTCAGTCACAGAGAAATTTATTAGGACCAACATTATTACCCGGTATGGGGTCCTACATGCCATCATCTCTGATAATGGGACTAATTTCATGGCCAAAAGGGTCGAAGATTTCTTACAGAGTTTCCATATCAAACACCACTAATCCTCACCTTACCGTCCACAGATGAATGGAGCGGTGGAGTTTGCCAACAAGAATTTAATCAAGATCTTGAAGAAAATGGTAGAGACATACAAGGATTGGCATGATAAACTCTCATATGCATTGTGGGCCTACAAAACATCAGTTCAGACCTCAACTAGGGTGACCACGTACACTCTAGTGTATGGCATGGAGGCGGTTTTACCAATCAAGGTGGAGATAACTTCACTTAGGATCTTAAGGGAGGCAGAACTGGATGAAGTAGAGTGGATTGAAGATCATTGTGTTCAGTTAAACATGATAGATGAGCATAAGTTGCAGGCCATGCACCATGCACAGTGTTACCAGAAAGGATGTCTAAAGCCTATCAAAAGAAAGTCAGACTTAGAAGCTTCACACCTGGAGACTTGGTCCTGCAAGCTATACATCTCCTTGATGGCCATGGCAAATTCAGATCTAATTAGCATGGGCCATATTTAATCAAAAAGGTCATCTCTGGTGGTGCAACAATCCTAGAGGATATGGACCATGTTGAGCGGTCAGAGCTAATCAATACATGTTATCTAAAGAAGTACTATCAGTAGTGGAAGGCTGAGCCCTTACCCTGCGATGTCTCCTTCACCCATCCATGCATGCATTTACATTACAATATCCACATTGTTTTGCATCCATATAGTCTTAGGTTCTAACACATGCTCATTTAATTCTCATCCAACATCTACAACATAGATAGCAATCATCATCGGCATCATCTACATCAATCATTGCCTGATGACGAAAAACGGAATAAGCTTGCTTGTGTAAGGAAAGCGTGGTACCTCCTTAGGTAGATACTATCTAGGTAACCTAGTGAGTGAGGGAGCCACAATCAATTGTGAGTTGGGCATAGTATCCAAGCTGCTAAAGGAACTTACACCTCCAGAGGGAGAGCAAATGCTAGTGGTGAGGACAAGAGTGCGAGCTAAACAAAAAACATATATTTGTGGAAGGACATAATAGAATTAGAAGACTGAAGTCGCAGATAGAAGTCAACTCTAGAGAGAAAGGCACACAAGGTAGCACTATTCCTACACCGTACCTTGCAAAGGAGTCAAAGAAATTACCTACGAAATGCATTCTCTAAGGGCTTAGCCAACCCTTTAAACAACAACAGCTCCTTAACAATAAACTAATTATCAATTACCTCCAAGTTAGGGATAGAGTGAGCCTATATGCCTATGAGGGAGTTAAAAGAAAAAAATGAAGTGAACAATAAAAAAGTAGGGGTTTGATCCTATGAGGTTTGGAATGGAGCCCAAGTCACAATGTAGCCTATTCTAGAGAGGCACTTATAACCTAGGAGCTTGGATAGGATCGCTTGAGGGTTGGAGCTACCTTTCCCTTGTTCACAGTCTTAAAGGCATTGCAAATGCTAAGGGTACCAAATTCTATAGGTCATTCAACATACACACATCTTCCCCATAGGCATCATTCTTTCATGTTGTAGTGTTTAATCCAATCCCTTTAGCTAGGAGCATGCCAGCTATTTTCTATCTAAAAGGGTTGGAAGGTTGCTTCGACCAAGGGCATGTCAACTACTCTTAGTGGTCGAAGCCTTCAATGTTAAACTAAGGGCATGTCAGCTGTCCTATGGATAGACGCATTGAGTCAGTACTTCGACTAAGAGCATGTCAACTTCTCTTACTTGTCGAAGCCTTTGATGTTAAACCAAGGACATGTCAGCTGCTTACTGGGTAAATAGAAGGGTATGCAAGAAACTAACGGGCTACTCATAGAGGATGATAGTCAAGGGGAAGGAATCTTAAATATTATAGCTTCCATTCTTGTAAGTAAAAGGGTTAGCCATAAACATAGGGGTTTCTCAGAGCTTTCATGTGTGAGCAAGCACTCGATCAACTCTCTCTGATATTTGGTTAGAGACTTGAGCAGATGATTAGCTCTTTCAAATCTATCCAGTAGCAACAGCTGACAGACGAGGCAGAATGGGTTGAAAGCGTTGGACATATAAGAATGACCACAGTTGCCGACCTTCTTTTCACCAGAACACTATGTAGACGTTTTGGGGATATCAAGAGTGTAACACCTGTAAAATTCATTTTGTAATTATTTACATTTTATGAATTTTATTTCTGGACGGATGTTACTGTTCCGAGGCCTGTTGCGTGGTTTTGTGCTTTTAGGCTTGGGCCGTCGTGGGCCAGCTTATGTTTGCGTGTCCCTGTGCGTGGCATGGCACTATGCATTCTGGCACTATGCTTGTGGGCCCGGGTGTGGGTTTGTGTGGACCCACGCTCGTGGGCCGTTGGTTGTGGCCGATGGTTGGGTGGTTGGTGCGGGGAGCTGTTGGTGCGTGCCTTGGGCTAGTGGGTAGCCAAGGAATTGGTTGGTTTGCACGTGCTGGAGGTTGGCGGGCAGATGCACGACAACCTCCTCCCTCGCGTATTTATTGTGTGCATGGGGCGAGCCCCGACCACCGGAACTCCAACTGAGCCCTAGCCTTCTTCCCTCTTTTCTTTTCCTCCTCTCTTTTCGCCCTCCACTTCTTGTCCATCTTCTTCCTCACTCCTCCTTCCACTACGGGTGGGTGCGGGAGGCAAAGAGAGAGCCAAGAGTGGGAGACGGGAGGCAAAGGCTCGCGATGGCTCGTGGTGGTGCAGGAGGCTCTGGAGCAACGTCCTTGGGGCCGTGGAGTGTCAGAGGACGTGCGGGGCTGCCGGAGTTCACTGGAATTCGTCGGTGGTTGCTAGAGGTCGTTTTCGGGTACGCACCTCCAATTTAATGTGTAGAAATCATGTAAAATGGTAGAAATGCCTATGATGCATGTAATCTAGGCTAAATTTATTGTTTTAGAATTTTTAGGAATTTATTGTGGTAATTATGGGCATTTATGGTGATAGGTGTGTTTTGGGTCATTTTGACCATTTTGCCTTTCCGATTTTATATCTTGATGCATAGTGAATGGATTTTAGTTTTGTTTGTTGGGATTTTGAGTAGACTCGACGGTCTACATCTTATGTTTTATGTACAATTTTTGGTGCTTGTTTAGTGGGTCCAATCGGAGGTCCCAGTTGGGGCGATTTCGAGCGATAGGGTTTGGGTCGTTTTCAGTTTTTCGCATAATTCGACATACCGAACCATTTCGGTATGCCATTTTTCTGTCAGATTAGGTCCTCTGGTCGATATTCAGTCGTCTGATTTTGGACGGTCGTTGGAATCAGTAGATCTCGGTCGACCGAACTAGGGATTTTCAGCATACCGAACCTATTTTTGGCATGCCGATTCTGAGCCCAAATATGCTTATAAAATATATTTTCAGAGGGCTTTCTGGATTGCTGTGTTTTGTCCCTATAATATGTGATTGTGAGCTGTTAGTGGTGGTCCCTTGGGACACCTGACATGTCGCTTTGCCGAGGTTTTGGAGGAATTTTTAAAGATATGAAAATGGTTTTGGAAATAGGTTTCAAAGAAATAGTTGGCCTATTTTGGAAAATGTTTTTCTTAGTTTTTTGTGTGTGGGTCGAGACAGTGTGGGACCGTGTCGTCGGGACTAGGGAATGTGATGACATTCTCGGGTGGTCGGGCGCGACTACTTGGTTGAGGTCGAGGGCCGAGATACCTGAGGCTAAGGGGCATCGAGTCTTGGAGGTATGAGACTCTTTGACTGTCGTCTCAAGGCTAGGGTTGTGGTCTGCAGGTTGAGGTGTCTTGTGTCATGACGGGGAGGTATGATACTCCTACTGTCGCTGTGAGCATTGAGGCTCAGGTGTCATCGGGTGTGGAGGTATGACACTCTCTCCTGAGCACCGTGTGTGGAGGACGTCGTGAGGAGGCAGACCTTGTGGTACCCAGTGGAGGTGGGACACGTGTCCCGTAGCTGGTAGCGTCTTGAGAGACAGGACAACCTTCCCATTGAGGGGTTGGCTTTGTGAGGGTTCTCTAGGTGGGAGAATCACGAGACAGTGGTGGGCTCCTACACAGGGTGACACATCGTGGCAGTGTAGAACGCCAAGGTCTCTCCTTGGTGGACTGCGTGTGGCTAGAGTTAGGTTGCCTGACGTCGGGCTTCCCGACTCACTATGTGTGCTTTTGGCCATTGAGGGCCTCTATTTGTGGCTTTGGGCTAGTAGAGCCCTGGTTGTGATTTTGGTCGGTGTGGGCCTTGTTTATGAGGTTATGAGAAATAGTTTGCGAAATGAATTTAAAAGTGTGACCATGCCAGTGGAACCCTGCACGGCTCTCCCCTACCAGGTGCGTGGAAGCACTCGAGGAGTCCCAATACAGTCACGGTGAAGATGGTGAATCGGACAAGAAGACTAGACTCGGAAACACCAAGGGAAGATAAGAAAGGATAAGGAAAGGAGTCGCCACCTAGTCTTTTAATGGAAAGATGAGGAAAACCAAACACACAAGAAAACCAAGAAGCAATCATGATGCAAAAAACATGTGTGCTCCGTGCCTAATGGATATAATGCACAAACGAATGCAGGCCAGAGAAAGGGTAAGGATTCTGGTTACGCATGGGGAAGAGGTTAGGCACCCCCATGGGCCCGAGAAAACTCGGTCTTTCTAGGTTTCCTACTTGCCAATGGTCTAATGGGTGTGTACTTGCTTATTCTAAATGTTCATGCTAAAGATGACTAGAGATAACATGCCAAATCAAAGAAAAGAAATGAAATAAGAGAAAAAAGTTAATCCAAGGGTCAAATGTAGGCATTGAGAATGCCGCTTTACTGTACGTCCATAGGCGATGAGGAAAATCATAAAAATAGAGAAATTCTTGAAAGGCGTTTTGCGAATCAGCGGAAATTTGAATAATCCGAGAAAATCAAATTGGGGAAAATAATCCTCTTTTCGGGACCATGTTGGCTTTGTTAAGCCTTTTACTGTACCCCTTCAGGCGATGGAAAGCCAAATCAAATCTAAAGATGTGAAAATTGGAAAGAATCGGGGAGACGACGAGAAAACCAAGCTCGAAAAGAGTTGGAAAAGCGTGCACAAAGTAAAAAAGAAAAGGCAAGAAATTTGCATGAAAAAGTGCGACAAAATGTGTAAAATGCATGTGTGTGTAAAAATACGAATTCCAGGGTCCTTTGTACAAAAAACCCAAATTCTGAATAAAAACTGAAATTCTGAAGCCTAAATCATCAAAAATACACAGAAAAACACATTCTATGCAATTATGAAGAAATCTAGGGTCAAATGTGCATTTCTGGCCAAATTGAAGTTTCCTAGGGGTTAAAATGCAATTCTGCGACTAAAACATGCAATTAATGCAATTCAGTGGAAATTCAGGATAAAATATGCAAGAAAAAGGATTCAGGAAAGTTTTAGGAAGTTTCAGGGGCAAAATAGTAAATTTACCCTAGAAAACAGGCATTCAGTGTGAAATCTGTAAAGTGTGGGGGCTAAAATGCAACTTAACCAGAAAAAACCATGTATTCAGAAGAATTATGTGAAGCTCAGGGTCTTAAATGCAATATAACCAGGGAAACAATGCATTCAGAGAAGTTCCAGAAGAAATCAGGGGTTAAAATGTAATTTAACCAGAGAAAAATGCATTCAGAGAAGTTTTCAATAAAGTTCAAGGGTTTAAATGCAAATTAACCAAAGAAATATGCATTCTAGAGAGTTTCAATAAAGTCCAAGGGTTTAAATGCAATTTAACCAGCAAAATATGCATTCAGAATAATTTCAGAAGAGTTTAGGGGCTAAAACACAAATTAACCAGAGAAAATATGCATTTTGTATTATTTCAGTGAAGTTCAGGGGTTAAAATGCAATTTTGACTGAAGAATGTGCATTCAGAATGATTTCAGAAAAGTTTAAGGCCTTTTATGCAAAAGATTAGATTAAAACGCATGAAAAGAAACATTGAGGGCTTTTGCTAAACCTTTAAACTTGGAAAACATTATTTTGAATACTCAAGGGGCATAATGCAATATTTTCAGTTAAAACTTTATTCAAACGAATTAAGAAAAATGATCAAGGACCTAAATGTAAGAAAAGGACCTGAATGTAATAAAATATGGACCTAAATGTAACAGGTTTCAGAACTTTATCAAAAGAAAATTGTTTTTTAATATTTTAAAAGAAAAGGACAGCAACAGCCGTCGGCGATGGAACTCCGCCGTCGACGACCGCCTAAGGGGGCTACTAGAGGCTCTCCCATGGGTTGATCTAAGATCAGACCCCATGGGAAGCAAGAAGCAGAGGAAGGGAGAAGATCCAATGGCTTGGATCGAGGTTTCAACGACAGGAGAGAGCTGCCTGTCCCCCTTGTCGTCGAGGCACTCCGGCAACAGCGTCGGGGAAGAAGAGGGACTGTTGGAGCTGCGGCGCGGCTATCCGGAGGTCGTGGAGGCTTCGAGGCGTCGAGTGGCGCTTGTCCTTCTCTTCCAGAAGCGAGAACGGTGGATGATGACACGAGGGGGCTCCGATTGCCGCTGAGGTCCTCTTCTCCGAGAAGCGAGGTCGCTGCGGTGATCGGAGGCCCAGGCCTTGTCTCTAAAGGTTCAAGTGTGCTTGGGGTGTTTCGTGGAGCGTTTTTGGAAGCTCGGAATGGCTGGAGGCGTGGCGTCTTCTCTAGGAACAGTCTTCTTCTCCTGCTCTTGTAGGACGTCGTGATTCCGGCGAGGTTTGGGTGGAGGCCTCCGCGGCGGTTGGAGAGGAAACTTGAGGGGCGGAAAAGCAAAAGGGAGACTAGGAGAAGTAGACCTAGGGTTCTAGGGCCAAGGACAAGCCCTGGATCAGCACCCCCACCTATATCGTTGGAAAATGGCGACGACGAGGTCCCACTACAACAAAATCGACCTTTAGCGAGGACAATGTTCCTCGCGAAGTCCTCGCAAATGCCTCGCAAACTCCTCGCTACGCAGTATAACGAGGACTTTGCGAGGACTAATTGTCCTCGTAGCTACGTACATCGTTAAATCAATATTGCGAGGATTTGTCCTGGCAATGTACTCGTCCATATAGAGCGAGGACATTACGAGGAAAAATGTCCTCGTAAGGTCCTCGCCATATCCTCGTAAGTCGTCGGTAAGTCCTC